>CABHPP010000244.1:0-16189 GCA_902168425.1 Peromyscus attwateri | reverse complement strand
GTGGCACCAGTCACAAGCCAAATGCTGCATGCTGCAGTGATCCAGAAGGTGGAAGTATTAGGGGAGCATGCCCTCTAACTGCTACGAAACCAATGTTTTTCACTTTCAACATGCCTTCACAATTCTTTTCTCCTAACCATCAAGTACACTGTGTGACGGTTCAAGTCACTTTGTCAGGATCTAGATGGGTCTCTGGGAGATGATGGGTCTCTGGCCGTATCAGTTGGTGAATACCTTGACTGAGTTGAGGTGTGAAGCCCCGCCCACTGTGGGGGGTGCCATTCCCTTGGCTGGGGTCCTGGACTGTGCAAGCTGAGAAAGGGGGCTGAGCAGCGGTCATCACTCTCTGCTTCTAG
This sequence comes from Peromyscus attwateri, assembly GCA_902168425.1. NCBI lineage: Eukaryota > Metazoa > Chordata > Mammalia > Rodentia > Cricetidae > Peromyscus > Peromyscus attwateri. Next base: position 15,833 of record CABHPP010000244.1, on the reverse strand, counting down.
CTGAGGATGTGCCGTGACCAGCTCCTTCAACCTCCTGCCATCTTGACTTCTGGCCCTGATGGACTGACTGTGCTCTTAAACTGTGAGCCAGGATAAACCCTCCCTCCCTTAAGTTGCTTTTCCTAGGGCATTTTTATCGCAGCAACAGCAAAAGGAGCTACTACCTCAACGATCTTAAGGGGATAAAACTTCACCTCGGCGTCTCTGGCTGTACCTCCTAACTGCTTTTCACAGCTTCGCTGGCAGCCTTCTCCTAAACTTAGCTGCTGATCCACAGTGACAGCAGCATTTACAACGGGTACTGGGTTCTTCGGCAACATCTACCTTAGTCACCACCACGACCCAAGCCAACAGGGAGAGATGTTCAAGACAGAAATTCTGTCCTATGCGGCCTTCCCTAGCGGGGTGTGGGCTGTGGTTAGGTCTCAGCTCTTTTCATGGAGAAGATCATGGTGTAAATGCAGAAGACAGTAAGCCGGATAAAAGCGGTGCTGCAACCTCTCTAGATATAGTTCAAGGGGGTCACAGTACACTGCAAACTAGTTGTTCCCTGGGGACTGACGTGGGCTAAGAAGCCTGGTGGGAGGGTGGGGATGTCCACGCCTGTCACTGCCAGGCACAGCAAGTGGCTAATTCCACCCAGCGGACTTTGAAAATGATGTTACTCTGGGATCAAACGGGGAGTAGGGGAGAGGGACACGGATTGGGACAATTTTTTAAAGCACAGAAATTTCTAGAAGCCACCCCGACAGTCTGTCACACAGATGCATCTGCTTTTTCTTCCTTCTTAAAAACTTTAAAAAATCAGCCACACAGACCCAAACTTCATGTGTTTCTAAATTCCCTTATTTTAAAACATGACATTTCTCATTCGGGCTTTTAGATAAGGTCCTCAATGAGCAAAAGACAGTCTGGCTTGGGTGTGCATGCAGTACTCACCTGTGCCTCAGGGGGGCCCCCTTCATCCCTAATCAGCAGCAGATAACTCTGGCCATCAACCACAATCTCCTTCTTGAACCTGCCACCTGCCATACACAAAATGCAACGTTACAGAAGGGCACAGAGGGTGAGAGGCAGACAGACACGGGCTTCGCTTGCGGAAAACTACACTCTAGCCAGGTGGCTGCGGTGGGCTAGCTGGCTGGGAGAACTTAGGAGTCGATTCTAGACATCTCCCACAAGCGCTGCATTTTTAGAGCTGAACTCTGATTGAAGGGTTTATTTAAGAACCCGTGCTCCCTTCTGGTCAGAAGGCACGGCCTCTGTGCAATGCCAGGAACCCTGGCCGAGGCGCGTAGACTTTTCACGTAGAACTTAATACGTGAACGGACAGCTTCTCGCCCCCTGGTACACGGGCGAGGGCGGGCTCTCAAAGCCCGGAAATGCTTTTTCATGCTTAGCAGCACCTGAGAACCTGCATTCTCCTCAAGGGAAACCCAGTGCTTGGGAGGGAAACAGACAACGGCATGAGGATGGTGTCTCCGGAGTCACAGGTCACAGTTAGGGAGGGATGCCCGACTACCACACACGTTAGACAAAGGAGCTACCGATGAAACTGCACAGTCGAGACAGGGCGGTGCAGCCGACCGTCAAGCGGGGTTAGAGACCACACGGGTTAGCGAGAACCACCTGGGGCCTGCTGGGACGTCAGGACTAAAGGGGAGGGAGACTGGTGGAGGGAGGCCCCGGGGGTGCCCCCCAACACAGCCAGGACTGGATGATGAGGTCTGCACAGGGGAGCCATGTCACCTCCAGAGACACGCTGCTTGGACAAGTCCCCTCTAGTCGCTCTCACAAGGGCTTCTGTCTTACTGTGGGGCATGCGTCAGTTCCTGGCTCTCATCTTGGGTCCTTTGTGTAGATGCCTCACAGGAACCCCAGGGAACCCACTGACCTCGAAACAAGTCTGCAAGAACCTTCCAGAGCCACTTCTGCCCCAATCTCGGGTCTGGGTCACTTCATCACCCACAAAGCTGAATAACTACATCCTCCACACCAACCCCAAGTGTCCAAGGCCTTCATTAAATAAGTGGTTACAGAGGCCAAGGGGACTAGCCATCCTTCCTACACAAGCATGCACAAATGTGAACACACACACACACACACACACACACACACCCCTCTCTTCTCTTGTGTACACCTAATCTGACTTAACAAGGAGTTCTGTTTGCCTGCCTTTCCTCTCTTGCAACTTTTCAATGACAGAATATATCGAACCCTTCCAACACTGCAACACACAGACACACACTTGTGCTGGAATCTCCCATCCTGAAAAGCAAAGAGGAAGCCCGGGAAAGGCTCAGGTGGACATGTACTAGGGGGTGGGGTCTACGTAAGCAGGGACAAGATAGCTGCCCCCTAGACAAGCTTTAAAACTTCCCACGTGGGCATGTCAAAGCCACAGGAGAACTCTGCGACTTCAGGTCCCCCAATCAGAGTCTTCAGCTACAGAGATGACATCCCTTCTCAGAAGGGCTTCCTTCCGTCACACCTGACACAGAGCGGACACCCAAGGACAGGGGCTGAAAGCTCAGCTGTACCCACACTCTACCACCGTTACCAACTCGGTCTAAACTGGGGCTACCCCCACACCAGCCTCATCACAGCCACCTCCCTCCACCTCAGTGACCCCAGCAAGAAAATGGCAAGGATGCCATCCTGGTGAGCAAGAAGTAGAGTGTCACTCAAGCGGTGTGAGCAGCACCGGCTGGCATGACCACGGCTAACAGTCACAGTTTCAGGCAAGGGTCAGCACGGGCTTCTACGAGGACATCCAAACGGCCAACACCTGCTCACGGGGGTGGACGCACACAAGCTGGGGTAGCTGTCAGCATGACATCCTTGATTTTACTTTTGAAGTAAGAGACAGGGGACCCGCTGTTTCCTGATGAGACAGCTGAAGTCAGACTTAAAGGAAAAACAGTGTTTGCAAAGCAATCTGCCATTCTTGGCGCTGGGAAAACATAAGAGATCAGGTCCAGGCTAGGCACACTCACCAGGGTCTGGGGAAAGCAGAATTTGTGTGGAGATTGAAAAACCTTCCCAGGGTCCTCTGAGACCTAACTTCAGTGATACCTGAGTGACGTGATATCCCAACTGCAGAGAAATCATCTCTGTGGGTCACTAGCAGGCAAGCCCAAAACACACATGTTCCTGAAGCTCTGGAGTGAGAGACGGTGTGTATGTGGGCTGACCTAAGGGTCGCCAAGTGGGGCATAGAATTTCTTTTCTGGGTTTGGCTGGGACGGTGGTGGGGTGGGGCTGACCCTGTGTCACTCTGCCTATGTCCTGTCCTCACCCCAGAAGTGTCACCCAGTCATCCCGGCAGCTCCTGGCCAGTGCCCATGGAGGTAAACTCCAGGGCTGGATCTGGATGAGGCTTGTCTTGCTCTGAACCGTCTGGTCTCATGATCCTGTCCCTATTACAATGCAGCAAGAGGCAAAGAATGGGGACCCTGAAATGTCCCACAGCAGCAGCCTTGGCTCCCCCCGCTCTTCAGACATAAGCACGTCCACGTCCTCTCTCCAGGGACCCTCATGCAGCATGACCCTCCTGCAGCAAGTGCCCTACACAGAGCTCCTGTCTACTCCCTTGGACCCTGCCACAAAAGCTGTTTCTAGACAGCTGAACCACACTGGACCCTCACAGGGCTTCCCCAGCTTTACAGAAGAAGGCTGGCTTTACAAGAGTCATGACCCCAAGCGAAGGGCTTTCAGACACAGCCCCACCACCTCCAAATACAGGAGGGCACCTCTGTCCACCCACAAGGCCTCTGACAGCTGACACCCCAAGATACACAACACACGATTCCTATTTCCACACTTCATTTCCAAGAACACTCATGGCTGACAGGCTTGTGTGGAAGACTCCAGAATTACAGCAAAATCGGGAAACAAAAGCCAACTAGAGGGAAGTGCCCTGAACCCAGAAGTTTAATAACGAGGTAACCCAGCCAGGGGCCTGGGAACAAAGACTGAGGAAGCAGTCCACGACTAAATGGGACACTAGCACTACTTGGTAACTCTGCTGGAAGAGACACACCTGGCTTCTGAGAAACCAGGCCCTGTAAGCTACCAAAGTAACACACTGACCCTTGTCCTCCACTGTTTCCCAAAGACGGAAATGTCATTGGCAAGGGGCTGGTGCCTGGCTAGCATCTCTGCTCTGAGGGCGGAGACCCCAAGTCAGAAATGCTAGAAACGGGAATTATTCCGGTGGTCACACAGCTGGAGTTCAGGACTATTTGCCCAGGTTTCATCAGCTGAGCAGCCCTGACCTGAACATCTGACGTTTTCTGAGAATCAAAAGTATTGTGGATTCTGGCATACTTTGGATTTTTGGGTATCATTGTTCGCTACTAAAAATTTCAGGATATAACTAAATTCCAATTTCATTGCTTGTTTGTTGTTTGGTTTTTTGAGACAAGGTTTCTCTGTGTAGCTTTGTGCCTTTCCTGGATCTTGCTCTGTAGACCAGGCTGGCCTCAAACTCACAGAGATCCGCCTGGCTCTGCCTCCTGAGCGCTGGGATTAAAGGTGTGCGCCGCCACCGCCCAGCCCCAATTTCATTTTTAATGTGAATTTTTTCTTAATGGTGTCATGCAAATCTTCTCTGCTTTTCCAACTTTAGTGTATGTGCTGCCAACATACATGTGAGCACTCAGAGCACCACGGCTGTCCTGTGAAGCTATCCCGAGAACGACTGCCAACCTTCTCTGACGAGTGGTTATGATTACCTAGCATTACACTGCGCTACGGTAGTTTATTTTCAAAGGGTGTCGCCAATCTACACCTGACCTCTCTGGGAGGTCTCAACGACCTATGCCTGGCTTACTCCATGTGTGTGTGCAGGTGTGATGCCGGGGTGTGGGCTCACCCTGTAACTCAGAGCCCCACACAGTTGCCTCCCAGGATGGGAACTGAGATGGTAGCACAGCCGGTGTTCTCTGGCTTCCAAGCACACTTTTAAAGGTCTGATTAGGGGTGTTTCTCGCCACCCAACCTCAGCCAGTTTCAAGGTGACTATTCTGAGACTCTCACAGCAGGAATCGGCTCCAAATCTGGGACACCACATGCCAGATAACTGGGTTCCTTCTGCTTCAGCTCATAACGGGAGGAGCTGCCACAGTATATTCCTCTGGCATGCTGGGTCAGGGTCCCATCTCTGTCCAGTTCTGCTTTAAGGGGTAAAAATAAGAGTAAGTGGAATTTTCCCATTCCAAAAAAGGAGCCGCCTGGAGTAAGCGCTGCCACAGCTGTCTGCTGTTCCTGTTTCATCATTCTCAGCAGCTGGACTGCAAGTTGTTACTGCATCTTCACAGTTCTCCAAGCGACGAGTGCGGACGATGGCCAGTGCCCTCACACTGACACTGCCAAGCATCACATTGAGTTATTCCCCACAACTGTCTTGTGACGCAATCAAAGATAAGCCCAGGGCCTCCTGGGAGCCATGTATACAGGAAGGTACAGAGAGACCTTCCCTCAGCCGGCCTGCAGGAAAGCCAGAGGCTTCCGATTCCCCAACCTTCCACTCCGTCACGTGAACGCCAAGTTCCACATGACCCTAACGTGACCCTGTCTGCAAACGGTCCAGGAGCCTGTGTGTCATTCTCCTCACCCTTGGGGCTGATGTGGAAGATGCAGGATGTGGAAGATGCAGGGATCTGAATAAGCCTTCTCCCACTCCACACTCAGTGGGCTATCGCTCAAAACCATCCCCTGTGCCTCGGAGACCAGAAGGACAGACCCCTTCAGAAACCATCAGGTCTTATTGGTGCTGACAGTCTGGTTCTGTATGCACAAGTGAGGGCCTAAATAAAGTTAGGCTGAGCCTGGAGCTGCCTTTTGGAGCCGCTGCAAAGAGGGGGGCTCATTCTCGCATCTGAACCTAACCCAGCCACCCTTGCAGCAGGTGCCAGCTGGCCCAGAGCCCCAATCCCAACTAGGGACGAAGACCAGAAATGGATGATGCTAGGTCTCCTCCTGCCTCCGTTTAGAAGAACCGCGTCTAAGAAGATAACTTCCCTTTCCCCTCAGCTTCATGAGAAAGCAGGAAAAGTCCCCACAATGTCATGGTCTCCTTGTTATCTAAGCAAAGGGCACTGGGAGGTACTGAGGGCTGCAGGCCTTCTGGCTTCTCTCTAAGGGAACATAAAACAAACTAAACCACACATGTGCCAAACTCCTTTAAAAATTAATGCGGCTCTTAAAAACTATGTTAAGTCGGTACTTCATGAGATTGGGGCTTTGGAAAAGTTTAGTACTGTGATATTTAAAAGGAATTTTGGAGCACATAGTATTTTTACAGTGGGAACAGGGGTTAGTGGTAACACACTAGTTTGTAAAACTTGCCGTGCTTTTTAAGCTTACGGTGGAAATAAAACACGACAACAGCAGCGTGCTAAGAGTGAGCGAGCGAGGAGCTAACGATGGAGCCTGCTCGGGGCTCTGTGGGCAGAACACTGCGGAGGAGCCTGACTTCACTTAACTCAAGTCCATGTCAGAGGGAAAAAGAGGATGGGGAAGGAGAGGGACGTCTCAGTCCCAAGCTGGGCGGGCACATCAGAATTTCACAGGGACCGAACTGACTCCTCCATTCCTGGAACTGGCCAGGAAGGGCAGCATGGGAAGGACCAGCACAGGGCAAGGCTGTGGGGATAACCTGAGGCCCCACTGAAGAAACAGAGCCCTCTCGCACACCTGGCTCCCCACTTGCAGACATTGCAATGTCCGCGTCCCCAGCAATCTGAGGAAAAGGCACTGACATTCCACACCCCGGGACACAGGATGGATGCTGGGAGAGGGCCTTCAGCACCTGCACAGAGCCCTGGTCCCTAACAAAGAAAGAGCTTCCTTCCGGGGGAGGCAAACAGAGAGGTAGGCAAGATAACTGCACCCAATCTGACACTGTGATTATCGAGGCTGGTGATGTTTAGCTCTCAGTGAGGCTCACCAAGGCCCCAGAGCCCTCCTCCCCTGCAGCTGATGAGACACGTGACAGAGGTCTACAAAAGGGCATTTTGGAGGAACAGGCACCACGGCCTTGGAGTCTTAGTGAGTGTGCAGAACCCTGACTGGTACAGATAACCTCTACCCGCCCCCGCAAAGAGCCAATACAGCCCCAGTCTCCACCAAGAGGACTGGGCAGACAAGGGAAACAGTAAGGACAAGATATTGAACTAAGATCCCACTGGGAGTGTGTGTGTGTGTGTGTGTGTGTGTGTGTGTGTGTGTGAACCTCAGAGGAAGAGGAAAAAAACCAAAGCTGCAGAAGGAAGCCACACACCAATGCTTCACACTTCAACGTGACACAGCCAACAGCCAGGTGTCCAGTAAGAACAAGGGACCCAACAATAGCACCTGGGGCCGAGACAGGGCGTGCTGGGGCAGCAGAAGCTGGAGCCAGAGACCCCGGATTGCATACACTGGTGATGATACCACTGCTCCCCTAGGCTGTGTTACGACATCTGGTGATGTCCACGTGGCGATGACATGGCCTAGAGACCCATTTCTGAGACGATTCTGTCACTGAGCTGTGCCTGACTGTGCCGTAGAAGAAGCTATTTCCATAAAAGACTAGAAAGGAAGTATTTTAGGCTTTGCCAGTGTCTATTTTTATTTCTTTGTGTTTTAAAAAAAAAAGACAAAAAAAAACCCTCTTCTTAGCTCACAGGCAGTAACAATTCAGGTCCAGGTGATCCCTGCTGGAAGGTTTCTCCAGGTCCCCCTGCCCCTCCCATGCCAGAGACAGAACCCGGGGTTTCAGCCAACCAACACCCCTGACAGAACCCAGCTACACGCCAGTCTGCACCTTGGATATTCCTTTCGTAGATGCATGGACTTAGTGTTCTGGAGGTCACGCCCTGTTCCGTCCCAGGTCTCTGGAACATTATTTGTGTCACAATCCTATGTCACTTGTTTACTAGACGGAACGCAGCCCATTTTGCCTCCAGGCTTCTGCTCCTCCTAAAAGGACTCATCACTATGAGGACCAGTACCTCATGCTGAGGAGCACCTACCACCACACCAGCTTCCCATCCTTGCTGGCAAGATGTCCTTGTGCCCTCTCTTCCTGGGGCTGGGGCTACCGGCCCTAAGGCTCAGCCCAAGCCTAACAGATCTCACTTTCTCCAAGACCAACCTGCATCTGGAACATCTCAGAGCAAGGTCTGTGTGCCACCGATACTGGTGTGCCAGCCCCAAGCTGGCATGTACTGAAGAAGCCAACAATCCTGATGGGACATGAGAGCTGAGTGCAGAGGGCTCTGGGGTGCTGGGTTCTGTCAGATCACCTCTACCATAATCCAAGTCAGTTCCAAGGCCCAGAGTGCTCTGGGAATTCCTGTCTACCTCCATAGTCACCTCCAAAGCATGTGTGCTGTGGGACGGTCTTTCTGTACGCTGTGAATAAGCGTTGCTCTCATTGGTTGACAACAGAGCTGTTGGCCAAGGTCGAGGCAGAATAAGGTTAAGTGGTACATTCAAACTGAAGATGGAGATGAAGAAGGGCAGAGTTGGGGCAGCAGCCAGCAGCCGCACAAGGAACAAGATGCCAGAGCACCAGTAAGCCATGAGCCACATGGCGATACAAAGATTAAAAGGAGTGGGTTAACTTAAATGTAAGAGCCTGAGCCACTGGCCAAGCATTTATAATTACTGTAAGCCTATGGGACGGGGCGGGGCAGAGAAAGCCTCCGTTTACATGTACTATGCCACCGTCACTTCTACTTGATGGTGACGGTTGTGACAATTCTTCAGGGGCCCTGTTCTAGTCAGGCATCCAACTTTACTTCCCGCAACCTAAGCCATCTTCCTCTCCGTGCAAAGGGCAGGCACAGGCAGTGTGGACTGGTTCTGTCGTCCAGCCCCCTCGCCTCCCCAACGGCCCACACACTGTCCTTTCAACACAGCTGGCTCACTCACTTGGCCCTCACGAACAACTGCTGTGTTTTATTATTTCTTCTTCTGTTAGTCAAGGTGTTAACTTTTTAAAAACTAAATGTTTATCAACGGGCCGTGGGGCTCAAAAGATAGAAACCGCTGGCCACATGTGCTGACACCACGGTCACAGGGACAGACCAGCCTCAGGCCCAGGAGCAGCTGTACATCACACACCACAAGTGTCTCTGCCTAGATCCCACCTCAGAATCCTAACACAATACACCCTGGAAACCTCTATGGACGGAGGCAGGACAGCACTACCAGCTCTATCTGGGCCAATCACAGATACAACAATTACACAACCTCATTACAGTCACAAGGAGCTGCTGACATTCATAGGCCGCTGTCGGGGTGAGGCTCCATCTGTGCTGAAATTACACACACACAGTGGTGGGCTCAGGCCTCCTTGGGTACTGTGATCTGTAATCACGGTAGTTATGACAAGCACATACGTCCTTGTGTGGACCAGGAAGGGAAATATTTCCAGGAAAGAGCAGAGCACCCTAGGCTTGGAGAAGCCACAGAAGTCAAGGAGACACCTGCATAAGCCAGGATTGGGGCGAAGGTACACAGTGATTTCAGACCCACATTTGCACTATGTGTGCCGAGTGATGGGAAGCTGAGGTGCACTGTGCAGGCCCATTGGTTAAAATTCCCAAGAACACTTGCCACTCTGTAGATATGGCACAGGGCTTGGATCTTCCTTTACATCCAACAGTCCAGGAGCACACAGTGAAGACGACCTCACTGCTGCTGTTCTCCAACAGACTGGCTGATCAGAACATTTCCTTATACCCAAACATGGGCTCAGTTCAAAGAAAGGCAAAGGATGTGAGCAAAGCTAGTCAGAATAGTCCCTGAATATTTTGCTGGAAAGAGAAAAACTGAAAACTGAAAAGCAAAAGAGAAACACATTCAACTTTCTCTTTACCAGGTATGAGCGCCATGGTCACTGAGGCATCAATTAAATCCTTGGACCATGTGGGGAGAGCTAACCAGCTAGCTAGCTGAGTGTTAAGGCCGGGACATGCGAGAGATGGGAGAGAGAGGCGCCCCATGAATCTAAGTGTATCAAATATGCCCCTGAGCTGCTCCAGGAACCAAAGTCAAGAAGCCTTACCCTCCCTATCTGTGCCGCTCTGGATGGGTCTCCTATCCCTTGCCCCTAACCTGGGTGCAAAGTGATCCAGTGAACGCAGTCTTGTGGCAACCAGATCTCAGCGGGCTGTTGCCAGGAGGTGGAGGCAGGCTGCCCACTGGAGGTCAAAGTCACAGACAAACGACACAGCAGACCCAAGTACTAGATGTCGGGTCCAGGAATATTCCCGATAACAGATTCCCAATTGATGACTGACGGGTAAAGGTGATGGACTTGCAATGTAAGAAACACCTATGGAGGTAAAAATCTCTGGGAAAAGAACTCGCAACTATAAATGTGAAACTGTCTAGACGTGCTATGCTAAGAACGGTTGCGCTGTTGGACTGAGGATACAGCCTGGGTGGTAGAGCGCTTGTCTAGCACGCATGAAGCCCTGGTTCTATTTGTAGCATGCATAAACTAGGCCTGGTGGTGCACACCTGCAATCCTAGCATGGAGAAGTAGAGGCGGGAGGATCAGAAGCTCAAGTCATCCTCCGCTACACTGTGAAGTCAAGGCCAGTCTAGGACATGCCAAACCCTGTTCCAAACATAATAATTAGAAAAAAATAATGGCTATACTCAACCCTTGGGGTTGCCGGGACAGCAACGGCTGTGTGGAAAGCTAGCCTGGCTGTTCTGACTCTGGTGCCCAGTGGCATCCAAGTGCACTTCTAATGACCATGAGGAGCTGGATCCTTCCCTGCACATGCCAGCTGGTCTACCCTAGCTAGAGAGCTGGCAGACCTGCACCTGGCCAGGTGTGAATCACTTCCGTCTAATTTATCCAGGAAACAACTTCTTCCTGGATGCACATACCAACCCCAGGCCCCTACCAGCTTTCAGTGAGTCCTCGGCTTCTTGCTGAAGTAATGATAAAAACATGGACAATCCCTGAGTTCCTGCCAACCAACTGAAAAACACATTTTATTCTACCAGATTCACGGCTGCCAGAAACATGACAACCGCCTCTTCCTGGCTCTGTCGCCTTTCCCCTTGTTCACAGCACACACTTCTCTTTTGTTACGTCCTTCAGAGTCTAGTTAAAAAGCTCAGTGTCCTTCCCCTGTCTTACGCAGGATCTTATGCAGGTTCTACATCACTGGGTGAGTTGCAGACTGCCACACACAGAATGACAAGGTAGAAGGGAAGGTAGGTGACTTCCCCGTCAGGGACCAGGTTAGCACCTCAAATCCCCCAGGAAGGGCAGCTGAACTGGAACCAACCAACCATCGGGGCCATAAATCTCAAGACTCACAGATGACCCTAAGCAGTTGCTTTTGCTAAAACCCCCTGGTTTCAGCAACATGGTAAAAGTCACATTAAAAAACATAAACGGGTAGATTTCCAAACCACTCCAGTTTTATTAGGGCTGTATGGATTTTTGTTCCACTCGAATGTTAAGCAGGATCCAAGAACAGTTTGAAAAGAAGCCTAACATCTGTGCAGTGATCGTAGCTGACTAAAGTTTTTAAAAGGTTACTGGATTTGGAAAAGGTTCTAGGGGCTGACAGCTTAAATGTGTTTCAGCGTCCCTGAGAAATCAGGCTGGGTGTTTACCACAGCGTTTGTTTCTAGGAGACTAAGTAAACATCCATTAACAAAATATTTCAGAGCCACGTGCTTCTGAGGACACATTCACTCGCCTGACGCTAGTCAGACACATCTGTTAGGAGGACGTTCCAGGCTCTTCGGGGGAATATCAAGACTGAGGCATGGGACAGGGGCTCTCAGGCAACTGCTGGATGTAAGTGACCACCAGGAACCTGGTGCAGCCACGTGACATCAGCAATTCAAGAAAAAGAGAGAAAGCAACTCAAAGCCCACACAGGAAACCTAGTGCCCTGGTCTCTCTGCACACAGCACCCATGATCCCGCACCTATCCATGAAGGTAGCAAAGACCCTAGAGCTTCCAGACCCAGGAGAGGGTACCAACCACCTCTCATCCTGTTCTCTGGTCTAGGTTCCTGGTTGTAAGCTGTGGTCCCAGGTGACGTATAGGCTTGTGCCTTTATTGGTCTCACCTCCACTCAGAGGGATGTCTGGGATGCCATGAGATGTCTGATGGCCTCCTGTGGACAGGACAGTGATTGGGGGCTACAGTCACACCTCTGAGAACACCAGTGGGAGCTGAGCCTGCCAGAGCAGAGGGTGCAGAAGGAGCAGAGGGGGAGCCTCTCATGGCACCCACATAGGACAGCCCCCACGTAAGACAGGCCCACACAGGAAGAGGCCACCCATGGCTCTGTGGAGACAGGGCTGTCATTATACAAAGGCTGAGATTTCTTGAGTACTCTACACAAATCACTCTGTGTCTTCATCACATGCTGAATGTCGTAAGAGTGCTAAACGGCTGAGAAGAGCTGGGAACCCTGACTATTTTCAACAGCTCCAGGCAGTCATGGTTGCTGTTAGCAGGCCTCTTCAGGGCACAGCAGGAAGAGGTAGGGGAGACTGCGGAGCGGCCCTGGATGGCAGTCTTGAGTGTTGCCAGGTTCTGGGGTGCGTTTGGTTCCCCTCCTGTTGGCACCCCTCCCCCTTCCTAGAACCTCCCCCAACAAACACACACATCTCAGTTTGTCTTCCTCCCAAAATGTGGACTGGACTCTTCTTTCCCACAGACCAGCCAAGTTCCCACCAAACCTAAAACTACTCTGTAGGGGAATACTGGATCATACTGTGAACCCCAAGTTGGCATTTGCACTGATTAAATAAACTTAACATTGGGTCAGGAGGCTGAGTTAGCAACTAGTTGACAGAAAGTAATCAGAGCATCAGAGGACATCCGGGAGAGAGAGAGCCACCAGAAGCAGTAGGGTGGGGTTTGGAGTAGCACAGCCTTTTCTGGGTTGGCAGAGAGGAAGCAGGGGTCTTTCAGAGATGCCAGTAGGAGAGAGGGTTAGCTAGTTGCTACTCAGCCTCTCTGAGCTCGCAGGTTTTCACCCCAGCCTTTCAACCTCAAGTCTTGTTTATAAATAGAAAGCCAGAGATTTAGTTAGAGCTACCTTTAGTGGCAGCGACAGGCCCGGTATCTTGAGGGGACAGAATTTCCTCCAGGCTGCTAGAGAAGCAGGCCAGTAACTGCGGAGCTGCAACTGTTGGCTAAAATAGACTTAGGTGAAGGTGCAGCCACTGAACCGAAATTCAAACACCGCTGCTCCATCAAACGTAAACCGACAGCATATGTGTAAGCTCCGAGCTGCTTTCAGAAATGAAGAGTTGTGACCCATCGTCTGCCTGCTCTCTTGTTAGCTGGGCATAACAAAGAGCACGGTCAAATTTCTAGTGATTCAGGCTCAAAGAGCCTAGTTTCCTGGTGTGAGTTATGAAACTGCTTCATTGTGCTGTCCTCTGAGAAAAACAACTGCCATCTTTATCACATCAGCTGTGCCTTCCTCCAAGATTCACCACTGGTAGGCCTGTGGACTGTGCCGCTCAGAGATTAAGAGGGAATTGGGAAGGTCTGGTCTAGCCACACCTCCCAGCCATTTGTTTACAATTGGCTCTAACTGCACACCACCTCAGGGTCTCAGGAGGTGCTAGTGCCTATAGGTCTAGAAAGGTTAATGGAAGGAGGCTCCATCTACATGGCTATGGGGAAGCCATCGTCCATGCTGGGTAAAGACTTTCCAGTGCGGCTACTTTGGGGTCAGCATTCCTGCCAGTTAACCCCTTACCCATGCTCTGTACGGAAGCCCAACAATCTCACTGGTTCTTCGGGGTGAGCCGTGGTGGAATCATACTTAGTGGGGCTTGTCACTGGACATTGATGAGGAGTGGGCAGCATCTTTTAGGGCTTCCCCGGGCAACTCTCAGGACAGAGACCTTCTGACTCAGTTCACTCAGTCTCTCTCAGAATCAACTCTCCATACCCACTGCTGCACATCCACAGATCCAGCCAACCCAGGTCAAAATATCCCCTAAAACAAGTCATACCCCGTGAGCATGGACAGACATTTTCTCATGCCACCATTACCAGAACAATATAAAACTGCAGCACATGTGGCAGGTGCCCTGTATCCTCAGTCATCCGGGTCATTTGGAATACACAGAGTTCAGGCACAAGTCACACACAAGGACCATGGGATCTGAAATAAGATTTGAGCCTCTGCAGGTTGGGAACCTGAAAAGTCCTAGACCTGCCCCACCCCTGGCTACCTAGAGGACTGTACTGACCTCCCCCTCCCCTGGTGGTTGTGACTTGGTAGCACACATCTACAGCTTTCCTAACAGGCAGAATGTGGAGGCTCCTTCACCTCCCTCAACTGCTTCAGTCTCTCCTTCTGCAGGAACGCCCAGGCTCCTCTTCCAGGTGGGAAAAACACTGCCATTCTCTTCCTTGTGTCTCCCTAGTGAAAGATCCACCTTGACTTCTCTGCCTGGACTCTAAGCTTTCTTGGGTTGTGACAAAAATGGGTGCCTTGGGACCAGACTTCTGATTCGTTGTTTTTTGGTTCTTGGGGAGAAGAAACCTGATGTGGGGATCTCCAGGCTCTTGTGTGTCCCCCCTCACTGTGTGTGGTTGTGGGCACTGTGCATGAGGCCACTGTGTGTAATCGCTTCTGGGATGGTAGTCAGGAGAGCATAGAAAACCGGGCTGGGGCAGAGGGGCGGAGCCAACACAGGGCTGGTGGAGGTGTGTCCCCATCACCCAGCTCCTGGCCAGTCACCTCCTAGACAGATCCAACAGCCTTGAAGCTTTTTGCCTCCAAATTTGAACTGGCTGAGAGGTAATGAGCAAAGAAAGTCAGTGGCAAAAGAAACAAGTCTCAGGCGAGTGAATCCTGCCCGGTGGACTGGAACGGCATGTGCTCCCTGCCACACCTGGTGAATCCTGCCCCCGTGGACTGGAACAGCATGTGCTCCCTGCCACACCTGGATCCCGGACGCATCACTTCTTCACAGCCTTTCCCACAGCTGGAGCAGGTGACAGTCACTCATGGAGTGAGCCCAGTGTGCCTGCTCTCCTATCTCTTCAGGCACCGTGAGAGCCCTGCAGCAGGTGGGCCTCAGCCTCTATTTACTGTAATTGTTACCCAGATGTGGGTTTGTTTATTCTGGATCTGGGTCAAAGATGAGGGTCTGCCAGCAACAGGACACAAACCCACAATTTCACGATTTAACCCTGTCCCATCGGCAGGTTGCAGTTGAGAAGTGTAGCTGGGGTGATCAATGCATCGGTGTTCTCACTGCAGGAAGGCAGGCTACGGCCATTCTCAGGTGTGTTGCCTTCAACATTAAAGCCTTCTACTCAATCTATCCCTACAGACACACCCCCTCCCCTACTCCCCACCCCCACACGGAGGCTGCTGGATCTTAGAGCTTCTGCAGTCTCTGCTTCTGTTGGGGACCACAGTCCTCAAACAGGAAGAAACAAGACCCAGAGAGGCTGTCCAGGGCCTAGAGCCTATCATCCTTGAAGGATATAAAGGCAAGTGTCTTGGGATGAGGCATGATTCCCAACACCTCCCACATGCTGCTGACAAGCTATTTTTTTTCTCTCCCCCAGAGTGTTAAGATTCACATAAAACACAAGGGTTTGGTATGAGGGAAGGCGGGTGCACAGAGCATGCTAAGCACCTAACACATGAGGGGGAAACTGAAATTACAAACACCGCTCATAACTCTAATTAGCAGCTATTAATAGGGCCTTGAAAGGGAGGTGTGAAGGTCACACCCAGACTGGTCCTGTCCTGTGGGACTCCAATGCCAGCAGCGCTAATCAACCCATGCCCAGGAGAGGAGATGGAGAGGA
>CABHPP010000243.1:0-37836 GCA_902168425.1 Peromyscus attwateri | reverse complement strand
AAATCTCCATATACTGTGTGCAAAGAGAACATTCATAAGAACATACATATTGCTGGGTGGTGGTGGCACACACCTTTAATCCCAGCACTCAGGAGGCAGAGTCAGGAGGATCTCTGTGAGTTCAAGGCCATTTTGGTCTACAGAGAGAGATCCAGAACAGGCACCAAAAATTACACAGATAAACCCTGTCTCAAAAAAAAAAAGCATAGATATAGTGGTACTGACATAATTCCACACCACACATGCTGAAAGTTTATATGTAACTACATGGCTAACAAAGTATTTCATGAGAAATATCCCTGGTCTCTTCTCAATAGCATGTATTGAAAATAGAAACACAGATGTATTAAATATAGTATGCAACTTTATTTTATGATATTCTACATGCATTTTCATTTTTCTAAAAGACTCTTTAATTCTTGCTCTCTAACATGCCATTTAAACTTACACTTCTCTCCTCAAACACCACCTGTCCTCTCCATCTTCTTCTTTGTGCATTGTAAATCTAGACTTTCTCTGTCCCTCCCGATCCCGCAGCTGCTTCCAAATAACCACACAGAGGCTAATATAATTTGTAAGTATTTGGCCATTAGCTCAGGCTTGTTACTAACTAACTCTTACATTTAAATTAACTCATAGTTCTTGTCTGTGTTTAGCCACGTGGATCATGACTTGTTACCTCATTTTCTACACACACTGCTTGCTCAATGGCTGGCTGGTGTCTCTTGACTCTGCCCTTCCTCTTCCCAGGATTCTCAGTTTGACTTTCTTGCCTAACTTCCTGCCCAGCTACTGGCTTGTCAGCTTTTTATTAACCAAATGAAAGTAATACATATTCATAGTGTAGAAAATTATTATTCCACAGCAGTGCATTCTGGCTTCTACACACACACACACACACACACACACACACACAATCTCTCTCCTTCCCTCCCACATCCCCTCACTCTTCCTTCTTCCCTCCACTCTCCTTTCTACCCTTCATTTGTCTCTCCCTCCTCTCTACATTTGTCTTCCTTTTACTCCCTCCCCTTCTCCATTCTTTGCTTTCCTCTCTGATATCAGAAGTCATGCTGAATGACTCCCCATTGTAAAATTACACTGCCAAAATGTTAGCAATCAGAATAGTACCATTTGCTAGAAATGTGTGTTATTTTATATACTTTAAACTATTCTTTATTAGTGAGTTTTTAAACTACCAGTAATAGATTAGTTAATACTAACATATTTGGTTACCTAAGTTCATAATTGCCACCAAATAGTTACAGTCTGATTTATTCAAAGTCATGTTGAATGTTTTCCTTATTTGCTATTAAAACAATTAGGGATTGAAAAAGAATATTTTAAGATACACTAGTTTTAAAATCATAGAGAAACACTATATTGTTTTTATGATAAGTGAGTTTATTAAAATAATTGTACTTAGTACCTTCATATCTTGGAAATATTTTCATTGGTGTTGAGGTCAAATTAATTAAAATTGAATTTATTTTTTAAAAATATCCCCTTGAGGCAAGGGGAGGGGCTTGGAACTGCCTGAACTGAATGTATCAGGCTCTACTGACTCCCTTTGGGAGGCCTTACCTTGTTGTAGGAGGGAATAGGTGGTGGGCTGGGGGTGAGGCTGGGGGGAGCAGGAGGAGGGAAAAGGGGGGTCTGTGATTGGTATGTAAAATGAATAAAAAATTTCTTAATAATGAAAAAGTAGAAAAATACCCCATCATTTCTATTCGTTATAATTATACTTAATTACTAAATTTTGTTTGTTTTCATATTGTGAACTCTGATGTTTAGCACCTTGGATTTCAAATATTAGCTCTCAACAAAAGCTCTTGAACTCAGTCCCTATCTCCCTTCAATGTCCTCATAGAAACATTATCAATACTGATCACTCAATTGATCTAAAATGAAAGGAAATGCAACTAATGAAGTGAAGAGTTTTACCATTAGAGAATGTAATAGTTCAACAAGATTCTATTGTGTTCAGCAGTTGAAGGTTAAGGATTATTAACTAAAACACCTGATAGACATGCTGTCCAGCATCCTCACGGGGAAATAGGGAGTGTAGAGTAAATGGAGGGTCATGTCCTTCAATTCAAATCAAGCTAATGAGGACAACTGCAGATCTCCTGTAATGAGTAACTATGCTTCCTGGATATTTTCTGATGCTTCACTTTCCTTACAAAAAGGACCATGTGTGTTTTATCAAAGAATTAGAAAAGTGAAGATAGAACATTAGTACATAATGGATCTTGATTTAATAAAGTATCATTAGAACATCATACATTATAATTATCGACAACCTTACAAAATAACTCATATTTTTTAACTTAAAATTTCAAGTAGACCTATCAAAAGCAGCTACGAGGGGCTTGAGGGAGGAAAGAGAGAAAAGAAAGTGTTGTGAATCTATTTCAATTAAAAACATTTTTAAAGAGAAAAACAAAACAAAACAAAAAAGACTCAGACAGGGGCAGGGGGGTTGCCTCAGTGGTTAAGACCAGTTGCTGCTCATACTGAGGAAGAAGTTTTGGTTTCCAGCACTCACAAGGCACCTTAAAACCATCTTTGTCTCCAGGTTTAGAGAATCTGCTCCACTTCTGGCCACCACAGGCACCAGGCAAGTAGGCAGCGCAATTACACGTGCAGCTAGACTCAAATACATAAAATAAAAATTAACCTGTAAATGACAAGCAGCTCTTTATTTAAAAATACCATTATCTCCAAATCAACTGTGTCATTTTTGACTTTATAAATCATTAATAATCAAATACAATATTAAGCTGTTTCCTTTATAATAGTGCACATGGTGTTCATATAAACTCCACAAAAACTTTTTATAATGGTATAGTACAATATGGCCTTGAAATCCACAATTAACTGTAATGTACAATTGAAACCATATTCATCAATTTGAAACAATACTTGATAAGTAAGGCACTCTGAAGGTTGTGTCTGTGGCAGGCAGTATTCTGTGAAGAGATTGTGATGGGTGATATTTCAGTATCACTTTGAGTTTTCTCTATTCAACATTCTCACAGTACAGACCTATCTCAGAGATGCGGGCAATATCCTGAAAATCTTCATGTAGTCATGCCATGAAATATACCTTTTGGTTCAGATTTTATCTGAAGCTAAAAACAAACTATATCTAGTTTGGCTGTATTTGAAAAAATGTTCTCTATGATGAGTGAAAATAAGCACGAGTGCACACACACACACACACACACAAAGAAAGAAACTTTAAATTGATTACTGGACATAGAAAGGCTACATGTCAGGCAGACTTTCAATGGAAAAATGTGGAAACATGTTTTAATTTTTTGCTGACTCAAAATTACAAGTGATCTTCCCAATTAAATTTAATGTGCTCAAATGCTACCAAAGTGTCTCATCTACCCAGACTATCTTAGATTTCAGACTTTTGGGGGCATGATAATGAAACTGATCACTTTTGTACTGTATTCACTGATAATATTTACAAAAATACTGGGTAACATTCTGCAACATCTACTTCATGAACTATCATAAGCAATCCAGACATACTATCAGATTTAACTGTCAGAAATCCACAGGGCTACCACACTTCTCCATTTTTACATATGAACACACTGTCACCAAGAGATTGACATTTAATGAGAATGTCACCAAAACTAAGTTGAGTCACAGGAGCTGGAAGCTCCTCCCGTCTTGCTGAAGGTAATCACTTTCTCAGGTATGACTGACACATTCCTGAGGTTTTGCTCTAGTTGTAATATTATATCCCTCTAACCCTGCTCATCTATATAACCCAGGAGTCTCCTCAGCTCAGTCTCCTCCAGTGTTCTGAATTTTCAGACACCTAGGTTGGATGTCATTCTAAATAGTTAAAAAAATATTCTATTTAATTTTTGGAATACTGAATTTTTTCCAGATATAAGGAGATAATCCTTATTTTTCCTTGTTTGCATGTCTCTCCTTCATTTTTGTTTACATGGTAAACAGTCTCTCCACTAGTAAATTGCAAGACCCATCCACTTGAACACTAAACTTTCTTCCTCTTCTCTACATGGTGAACTCTGATAGTAACATTGTTTCCAGCACATTGTATTCCCTCTATTTGAAAGTCACTTGAAACAATCCTGAGCCACCACATTATTTCCTCCTGTTTCTCGTCTTAGAACAATCCCCATCCCAATATTTTTTCACACACACAGCTGACTACTCACTATAATTTTCATAGCAAATTCTTTCATTTCTCCTTAGAAAAGGAATATCTTCTCTTTTTTTGTGGAAATTCACATTATTGCCCCCTTTTTATAACATTCAGTTTGTTGCTAACTTGTACTCTGCTGAGAGTGTGGATACTTATGGAGTCATCTTTGAATATTTATATCCCAGAGTGTGGCATGTTCAGTTATACCTGAATTGGTATAAAAGTTTCAGTAAAGTTCATTAAAAATTATTAAAGAAAATGCTAATGATATGCATAATTATTAAAGGAAGACTCACACAATTTACACTTTGGGTTGTCTGTGTTTAATGTTAATCTGTACATTTACCCACAGTGTTTGTGCTAGTTTTATTTCTGTTTCTTGCTTCTGTGTGGAAATAGGATAAAGAAAGAAAGGTTATTTTTCCTCACTCTGCTGAGAAATTCCAGTCCACGCTGTAGGAGACAGTGGCAGAGCAACTCTCTGAGGCAGGAACATGCTCGTTACATGGGGCCTGGCCAAGAAAGATGCAAGCATAACCTTCCAAAGTCTGCCCCCCATGGACATTTCTTCTAGCCGGAAACCATTTCTCAAAGGTTGCAGTCTCCCAATGAGGTGCCACCAGTTGTGGACCAAATGATCAAGTACATGAAACACTGAGGTTTGTGGTGGTTAATTTTGATTGTGAAATTAACTACACCCAGAATCTACTAAAATCCAAGTTTCTGAGCATTCCTGGGAGGGAGGTTCTTAATCAGGTTATTTGAAGCAGGCAGACCTTCCTTTAAATCTGGGCTACACCTACTGGTTACAGTACTCCTAAAAAGAAAGGGAAAAGAGTAACTTTATTTTTTTGGCCTGCCTGCTGGCATTTGCACAAGCTGGTCTATGTTATTGCTGTGGCTGGAATTGAATTCAACTTCATTGAAATTCCAACGTAGATTGAAAACGATCAGCTTCCTAACAGATCTCCAGGTTTGGCCTGCTCAGATAAGAGTACTGTAGACTGAACTACTGATGGGTTCCTGGCCTTTCCATTGTGAGACTGACATTGTTGGACCACACATACCTCATCCTGTAAGACAGTCTAATACTTCCCCTTTATTATCCATATTTATTCCATCAGTCCTATTTCTTTAGATCTCTTCATATCATCCACTATTTCTATGAGAACATCAAATACAGTTTTGGTCTTATATTTTAAAATCAAATTTAAATATGTTTAAAATATATTCAGTTCTAATAACAGTTTGATGATTCATTTGACCCTGGTTTTCTAGAAATCAAAATTGATTTATTGTTGACCATCTACTGTGGGGGCATGAGGCCTCCCCTTAAGAGTGTTTCCTTTTCCAAGGGAGACACTCTTACAGAAAAATAATTTTTCATTTTCAGGTGGCTATCAATTGGAGCAATTTTTTTTTGTGTTATTTTATTATAATTCCTTAGATACCTGTTTGTTTCATAATAAGAGACAGAAAGGATATGGAACTGGATGAGGGGGAGGTGGGGAGGAACGTGGAGGAGTTTGGGAGGGGAAACCATAATCAGACTATATTATATGAAAAAAATCTATTTTCTATAAAATAAAAATGATTTTAAAGGTAAATCTAAGATGTACATATTAATAAACAGAAAAAAATCTATATAACTTGGAATAGAATTAAATGAAGGGTTTATAAAGAAATTAGAACTTCAAAACCAGAAACTTCCTCATTAAATTTTTGTAAATGAACATTATTTCCACTTATAATAATGAACAGGGAAACAACTCAAGTCCCAATTCTCATTAGGTTTAACTCCTAGAACAGAGTATTTATGTGCTAGACAGTAGCAAAGCTGTTCACACCCACACACACACCCACACCCACACACACACACAGAGACAAATAGGCAAAAGCAATGGTTCTAGAATATTTTGAACAATATAGCTATAAATTATATAAATTATGATATTTGATATATGTCCCAGGAAGAAATACATAAATATTGTTTTATAAACATTGAATAATATAATGATTAGAAGACACAGAAATGTGTTTAGTGATTCACGTGAGTGATATTAGTCATGCTATCTACATGATGCAACATATATTAAATCACACTTGATTCAATTAAGCTGAATTCAGAAGAGATTAATTTTAATACAAGTCAGACTGCGACAAATTTTGATAATATTTAAGCTTAAGTATTGAAACATTAGTTCATGACCTGATTATGTATCCTGATATTGAAACATGTTATAGCTACTATTAATGTAAAACTAAAGAAAGATCAATAATCTTTAAGTTTTGGGGTTCATGAACATCAGTCTTTGACATAAAGTTGATATAATAGCAGATCTATAATAATTATTTATTCTAATATGTCTCAACTTGGTGTATAACAAGTGACTGGTTTAGTTGATGAAAGCTGCCAGTGTCTACACATTCTATTCCAAGCTTTAGTCAGCTGGTATAAGGATATGATTAAGTTTATTAATTCTGGAGACCCATAAATAACAATAACCTTAGCAGACTCTTCATATAGAGAGAAAAGAAATGAAAAGTAAACCAGTAAAAGTCAACATGGACATACAGAATTTCAGTTTTGCATGCCTTTTCATATTTGCCACATCCTATAGGCCAATAAATCACATGACATAGCCAAAGTAAAACTGGAAGGGAAACTCATCTTTCTACCAGTATACACAGATAAGACTGTGGCTACATTTTCCTGTAAGTAAATAAATACATAAGACCTATTATGCAGTCCACCTAATGAATCCAAGTATCCCTTGCAGGCAACTGCTAATCCACCGTATACACAGTTTTCAGTTATAGAGTCCCATGTGTTGGCTACGCAAACAGAGGTAACATTATGAATTATACGAGATAGTATCCACGATATGTCAAGCAATTCAGATAACACTCGATCTTAAAATATGATATTTATAATGCAGTCTCCTTACTACCTTTTGCAATGTCTTCTCTCCAATACTTTTCCTCATGATAATATGACTTTTTTTCCTAATATCTTAATATTAGAATTGCAATTTCAGAAAATGAAAGTTCCCTTTGATTATCAAAAGATATGTTTCATGAGAGTGTATTCTAAACTGTTGCAGACTTGGCTTTTTATCATTTTGTTTGCATATTCTCAGTTCTAAGGTTTTTAATGACAATATATAAAAATATCATTCCTCACCAATATGTCAATATACTATTCCAAATGAATAAATTCATAACTGAAACACTTACATGCCTTTTTACTAACTTCATTCCCAACAATTTATATGATAATATTTTCTATTACTCATGTTTCACATTATTCTAACTAAGGAGAACAGCTTATTCTCTCACAGAATACCATGGAAGCAGGGATTTCCATACACTTAGGACTCTATAATGCAAGTATTTGTTCCCAGTCAATTTAATTTGATTGGCAACTGTAAATATTTGTTCTTGCAGTTTACTCATGACAAAAATTCATAGTCTTTTATTTTTTTTCCATCAGCAGTTGCTAGATTTAGCCATTGAGATCAGCTTCTGAGTTCTTAAGGCTATTAACTATCCTTCCTATTTGTCAATTAGTATACATATAACTTTAAACATGTATACATGGATTAGCATTTAAGTAACATATTGTCAAAGAGAGATCTAAGTGACACTTCTAAAGAGATACCATTCAAAACTTTAACCAAAGTTCAGCATCATATTCATGACTTGATTTATTCAACAATAAGTATCTAACCTTAAAGCATATTTCCTGAGTATCAATGTTGTCCACTGAAATGTGACGTATATACTCTAAATGAAGTATTAATAGCCAGTCTCGTCTTAATATATTCTGTGAATCATAAGCCTTCTAACACACTGAGAGTAAACAAAAATGTTTATGTTTGCACTACTTGTTTTATATTTTCTAATCACATGATTGGCTCTTTTGTATGTTACAATATTTATTTTATCTGACTCCTACAATAGGGACATAAAATCAAAGCATACTTCTTCATAAGTGAGGGCTTCCTTGGTTATATGAAAGTTCGTATACATTTTGTGACTAGAGAATGTGCAAAAGGCTTTAATCTCTATAATTATAAAATGAGCACAATTTGTAACTGATTATGATAAATGATACATTTCTTTCCAATTCTTGTTAAATTGAGTTGGCTTCTTAGTACACTTACCAATACAAACAATCATGGTAGGCTGTTTGGTTTTTGCTAGAACTGACATAATTACTGGTTATATTATCAAACTATTAATTCATTAGCTATTGTGTGGAAACAACCTAGATGCCCTTCAACTGACAAATGGATAAATAAAATGTGGTACATATACACAATGGAATACTACTCAGCAGAGAAAAACAGTGACATCATGAGGTTTGCAGGCAAGTGGAGGGATCTAGAAAAAATCCTCCTGAGTGAGGTAACCCAGACTCAGAAAGACAAACATGGTATGTACTCACTCATAGGAGAATACTAGATGTGAAGCAAGGATGACTGGACTGCTACTCACATCACCAGGGAGGCTACCTGGAAAACAGGACCCCAAGAAAGACTCGGGGATCACCCAATGACGGAGAAATGGATGAGATCTTCATGAACAGCCTGGTCATAAGTGGGGGAAATGAAGGGCAAGGGTCAAGGGAAAGAGAGTTTGGGGGAGCGGGAGACCCCAGATGGAACAACAACAGTCTTTTTTTTATTAAGGGGTTTTATATTCATTTTACATATCAACCATAGATTCCCCTGTCTTCCCTCCTCCCCCCCCCCCCGCCTTCCCCCCACCAACCCATCCCCCATTCCCACCTCCTCCAAGGCAAGGTCTCCCATGGAAAGTGAGCAGAGCCTGGTACATTCAGTTGAGGCAGGTCCAAGCCCCTTCTCCCTGTACCAAGGCTATGCAAAGTGTCTCACCATAGGCACAAGGTTCCAAAAAGCCACCTCATGCACTAGGAACAGGTCCCGGTTCCACTGCCTGGGGGCTCCCTAAACAGTTCAAGCTAAACAACTGTCTCACTTATTTAAAGGGCGAAGTCCAGTACCATGGGGGCTCCTCAGCTATTGGTCCACAGTTCATGCATTTCTGCTAGTTTGGCTAGTTGTCTCTGTACTTTTTCCAGTCATGGTCTCAATATCCCTTGCTCATAAAATCCCACTTCTCTCATCGATTGGACTCCTAGAGCTCTGCCTGGGATCCGACTGTGGATCTCTGCAACTGCTTCTGTCAGTCACTGAATGAGGGTTCTATGATGACAATTAGGGTATTCAGCCATCCAATCACCAGAGTAGGTCAGCTCAGGCATCCTCTCAACCATTGCCAGTAGTCCTGATCCTGCTCGAACCTCCAGCTCCCCTAAGCTCTCATTCCCCCATCCTTTATCAGCCTAGAGCAACAATTTTTAAATCTCCGCAATGTCTTATCTTCTTTCCTCATATTGATAATTAATATCCTACATTTACAATATGAAAATCTGAACTCTCAAATGTAGTCAGCTGTTTGAAAGCCATTGGTGTTTTTTTTTTTAAAAAAAAACTCAGCATGATATGCTACTGTACACTTATATCTCTGTCGGTGTCCCACTAATTTTGACTCTAGCAAATCACTCACGATCTCCTCAACACACTTTTTAAAAATATGTGATTATTCACTTATTTGTCAGCATAGACCCCAGGTATTTTTCTTGACTTGCTCATTAACTTTATTAATACATTCCTTTAAATTTTATCTTATTATAATTTAGCCTGATCATTCTATCACCCCATCTAAAGTTGTAAGTTAAACTCACCTTTACTAAATCTCTCAAAGACATTGTTTGATGCACTTGGTTTGTGTCTTTGCTCCTTGTTCCTCTCCCCCTCAATCTCTCTTCCCATAAGTACAAAGTCACTTTTTGTTCATTTATGTATTTAGTCATCCATGTCCACAACTGCAGATAGCTCCTAATAAACATTAACAATGAGTGAATAAAGAACTAACTGATCATGTCAGTGAATGTGTGTTTCTGAAGGTATCATTATCACTTTGCAGATTCTTCTTCTCCTCAGTGCATTCAGATACTAGATCAGTAGCTCCAAAGAATACTAAAATGTTATTTCTGTACTCGGAGTCTCCATATCTTTAAGAATACTGCTTCATCACAAGCTTTTTAAAGCTTTTAATAATGTAACCCCAATTGTATTTGGTTGGGCAGTTTTATACATACTTTTATATCCTTTAATTTTTATTTTAACAAAATGGCTGTACATGAGGTAAACTGTACTCATGATGTTGTAGTTTTTAAAGTCTGAATAACAATCTTTAGTTGTAAAGCTGATATATTTTCACTTTTTTCAAACTTCTTTTATGACACTTACCTGCTACAATTTTATTTTTTCTTTACCTTCTTGTCTTGCATACATTTGACTACTTTTAAATATCTTTTACTATTAGGCTAAATAAAAATCACCAAATTATGGGGGAGACAGAACACAAACTGGACATATCTTTTCACCAAATGCATCTTCCATTACTGGGATTGAGTTACATCTAATTAAGTTGTTGACCAAAGTGGTCCTATGGGAATCTTCAAACAACCTCAAACAGCAATCCTCAAAGAAACAAAGGCTCTTGATGAGACTATAATTTATCTCCACAACTGACATCAAGGACCCATTGCTGAAGAAAAGATCTACACACCTCTTTGAATATGGAGATGTCAAGCTGGTACCTACAAAGAACCATTAACACTACATTTATTGTCATCTGTATAGGAAGGTGCTCCACATACAACCAAAAGAGAAAAGTAAACACAAAGACAGTCACGAACCCTTTGATCTACAACAGTGTCCTTCCTGCAAGATATGCTAGATAATTTTAGCTCAAAGTCTGTGGTAGTAAACAACCAATATCTGATTTGACTTAAGACACAGTCCACAAGATGGATCCAATACTCAACACTGAGACCAAGAACCAGAGACTAGATAGCTTGGGAACCTAGGGTAAAACCAAGTACTATTGTTCTACTAAAGGTATAAAGTAATAAAAATGACTTCTAATGACATTCTTCTATACTTATAGATCAATGCCTTGCTTGGGCCATCACCAGAGATGCTTCCTCCAGCAGCAGATGGTAACAAATACAGAGACCCACAGCCAGAGATTATGCAGAGAATGAAAGGTCTTGGAACACTCAGCCATAAAGGGGAAGTCTTTGTCTAATTCCTCACCTCAGGGATCAGGGCTCAAGGAACCCCTGAGAAAGGGAAGCAGAAAGTGTAAGTGCCAGAGGGGATAGAGAAAACCAGGAAAACAAGGTCCTCTAAATTAACATAATGAAAGCTCATATGAATTCACAGAGAATGAGACAGCATGCACAGGGCATGCAACAGCACGCAACAGGTCATCTGTGCATATGCTATGCCTTCCACTTTAGTATATTTTATGAGATTCCTTAGTGTGTGAAGGGATGGGTCTCTATTCCTGTGCCCTCTCTTGGGCTCTTTTCCTCCTGTTTGTTTGTTTTGATTAATTCTGATGTGACAGTTTTTCTTTTATCTTATTTTATTTTGGTTTTTTAAATTCATTTTACATACCAACCACAGATCTTATTATTACCGTTTAGATTCCTATTCCTTTTCTAATGAGAGACAGAAACCATATGATCTGGATGGGAGGGGAGATGGGGAGGAACTGGGAGGAGTAGAAGGAGGGGAAACTGTAAGCAGGATATATTATGTGGGAGAAAATCCATTTTCAATAAAAGGGAAAAAGGAATCAGAAATAAAACAACTTTTACTAGTGGGGTTTTAATTTTTTTAAATTTCTGCCTCTTTATAAATATTATGTATTTACTATGCATATCTAGGTTTTCAGTAACAAAAGTTACATTATATACCCTTAAGCTAAAAAAGGTAAGTTATTTATTTTATTGTTTATAACAGTCATGTTAATTTACATGTATTATTAATTCATTATAAAGTACACATTGCATTATCCTTTAATTATTTTATATTCTTTGGTGTGTGGTGTGACTATGTCTGTGTTTATGTGTTTAATATATGTGAAAGTGAAAACATAGGCTGTCACCATGTGTTTGGGATGTCAATAGAAAACTTTTGGGAGTCAATATTCTTCCAACTTTGTGAGACATGGTCTCCTCCTTTGTATTCTACCACATGTTGCAGGCTTATTGACCTACAAGCTGCTAGGAGATTCTGCTCTTTCTTCTTCCCAGTTCTCAGGAGGTGTTCTTGGGTTGCTGATGTGTGATTCCACATCTACCCTTGGGGACTGAACTCAGGCAGGCAGGCTTTTGGGGCAATCACTTTCACCATCTGAGGCCCTTTCCCAGCCCTTGATGAAGTTCCCTTTTATTTTAATTTAAATGTGCTTTTTCTTAAAATGGAATACATTAGTACTATAATTACACCATTATCTACACATCTCTTGTCTCTTTTTTTTTAGTGTCTTCTATACTATCTTAAATTTATGACCTGTTCTATTATTCTATGATAATTAGTTACATATACACATATACATATGTGTACATACACACTCATCTATATGAGTGTGTGGAGAGAGAGAGAGAGAGAGAGAGAGAGAGAGAGAGAGAGAGAGAATAAACACATACAACTCAATCCTTTTAGTGTTTCTCCCATGTACATATTTTTAGGGCTGAGACTTGGGATTTGGTAACCTACCGGAGAATTAATTCTTGAAGAAAATGATGTTTTCTCTCTCAGCAGTCACTGATTCTCTGAAGTTCTTCACCAAGGGGTGGGGTTTTGTGACAATTATCCCACATACATTGGCATCTTGACTGATGATGTTATTATGCAGGTCTTGTTCAGGCAACCAAAAATTTGAGATTTCACGGGTACAACAACCCTCAAATGTCTAAAATTCACTATCTTGCAACAGGGTTCCTGGGACTTTGGCTCTTAAAATATTTCTGGTCCCTTCTCTGCAGTGTTCTCTGAACCTTGTGTGTGTGAGTTTAATTGTGAATGGACCAGACTGGAGTAGTGGACCCAGCAGCCATTTCTTCTCTGCATTTTACTAGGTGTGGTACTCTGTGATGGTCTCCATCTATGGCAAAAAGAAGGTTCTTTGATAGGGCTGAGCATACCTCTAACTGTTGGTATAAGAACACATTTTTAGAACACTTAGAATTTGCAGTACTATGTAGCAGGAATCTTAAAGAGTCTTATTAATAAAATCAAACCTGTGGCCAGTTATTGGGGTGAATGCTGGAAGGTCAGAGAAGCAGAACAAGCCACAGCTAACCTCACCTGGCCAACTTCTCAGCTGGTCTTGTTTCCTCAGACTAGAAGCTTCTGTGTCCTTATCCCAATGACTTTCAGCTGAACTGCTGCTCGAAAGCCTGAAGCTTAACCAGACAAATGCCTCTAGTTTCTGGTCCTCATGCCTTATATACCTTTCTGCTTTCTACCACCACTCCCTGGGATTAAAGGCTCACTTTCTGGGATTAAAGGTGTGAGTCACCATGCTTGGCTGTATCCTTGAACAGATGGATTTCTGCCTTTGGAATGCTAGGACTGAAGGCGTGTGTTATCACTGCCTATCCTAAGTATCAAATGGCTTTTCTGTTCTCTGACCCCAGATAAGTCTATTAGGGTACACAATATTTTGGGGAACTCAATACCACCACAGTACTATGTTTTCCTCTAGGGACCTTGACCTCTCCAGCCATTGGTAGTTCTTAAATATATAGTACAGACATTAATTTCTTCTTATTGAGATGGTCTTAAGTCTAATTAAACCATTATTCATTTCTCCCAAGACCCAAGATAAAGGCACCACTTGAACCACTGGAAATTTTTACCAGTCTGGTCATTTTTGTAGTGTATAAGCTTTATGGTTAAGTAGGACTATGATTGCATTTTTCCCTTGACATTTTGGGCATCACCTTCCAAAATAATGAAAACTAGTCATCAAGGACAAGGTATCCAGTTCAATTTCATCCTGATTTCTTCAAGTCTTTTGTCAAAAGCATGTGATAGTTTTAACAATTGGTCACATTATAATGTTCTGGGAAGCTTTATCTGTTAGAGCACAAACACAATATCATCACATTTCCCATCTTTTGCCTAAAATAAAAAAAGAAGGTTATAACTAATATATGAAAAACTATATACAATAAGTACAAAAATGATGTGCGCTATACATATATATGGCCAATAAATGCATCCACTATGTCTAGTCCATTAACAATTGACAAATTCAGAGAAAATACTCCATATCTATCCTATCTTGGTGAGTCCAAAAGGTTGTACCTAATTCACTTTCTATTCTGACTTATGTTACCAAAACGATCTTTTAATATCTTTTAATCAAGGGGAATAACACAACCTATGTATTTTTTTTGCAGAGTTTTTTGGAACCCCTGACCAAAAATTAAAAGAGAAATTTCCTTGCTTTGCACTGAAATTTCTGTTAGATCACCTGTGACTATTGAAGGAGAGCATTATCATCTTATGTGTCATAACTATATTTAAACTACGTATATATACATACTAGGTATTTTAAGTAATCTTATGTTTCTTGGTGGCTCTTTCTAGCAGCCTTAGTGTTACTTATCTTTCTTTGCTCTCTATTCCTGTATGTTACTCGCTCTCCCCGTTCCCCATTTAACCCTTCCTCCATTTTCTCTTTCCCTACTGATTCATAGAACCTATCTTGAATTTGCCCAATTTCCTATGATATAACCTCCTTAGATGTTAAGCAGGGTCAATGCTAGTTGGTATTTAGAAGGGAGAAATTCTGTATTCTAGACTTGATTATCATCATCATGCTATACTTTTTCTTTAAATGTTTCCCTGTTTTCTCCAATCCAATCATTTTTTGTGAAGTTTTGATCAGTTTTTCCACCTGGACATTCTTCTTTAATCTTAATCACATCATAGAGAATTTCACTCAGCAGTGTTTCTCAGTGTCACACTCAGTTCCACTTACTGTGAGGCAATAGTCCTAAAATGATAATTGTCCCTTAGTGCATTGAAGATTATTTGCATTTTCTCATGTCTCTCTACTGAGAATCATTAGGTTTTTATTCAAAGATGTTACAACTGTTTAATTAGCCATTCTTTAAGTTTGAAATATACATCATGTATACATGTTTTTACATTTTTTAATTGTCCTAACTCAGCACCAAATCCTAAAATGCTCTTCACTGACAATCCTCAAATGCTGGGGTGGTTTCCAGTTTGCCTTTATGTGGAATTAGTAACACACTTGTCATGCTAGGCAAAACTGCTTCACCTAAAAATTTTACCATGAAAATAAAACACACTCTTTTTTTCTTAGCTTCCTTCCTTTCTTTCTTATATGTTTTAAACATTGTACACCTAATGTAGTTTGTCATTTATGATTTATTATATGTCTTTTGTTTAATCTAACTAATGTCAATAGACATGTGATATTTCTCTGTGAACTCATATATCACAAATAGTAAATGTAGGAAATTACTGAAGATTATGTTGTGCAAGCCTTCATCCAGGGAGAAACTGTGGTTCTTTTATTGCGGTCTAAAAGGAAATTTTGAACTCAAACATTTTAAATAATTTATCATTGCTATGCATTTTGCACTATCCACTTTATTAAATATATGAAAGGTACTTTCAGTTGCACATTTCCAAGGGACATTTTTAAACAATCCATTCTCAGAAACACATCTGCATCCCTGTCCAAGGCATTCTCTTGGGAAAAGCCACTTTTAGCACTTGTTCCTTTTACTATATTACCATACAATGACAGCTGCCTGTTCACCTTCTTCAGAGCACTGTGATATGAGTGTCTGACTTCAGTCTGGTACTCTACCTGGTTATCGGTACTCAGTAGCTTTTTCAATACATGGATAGATTTAAAAACATTTAATGAAACATTAAGACTTTCCATTAAGTGTCCCAATCAGGGTTCTTAAATTTCCATAATGCTAGAAAAGGATGATAAATAATTACACTGGAACCAATATCTTTGCTCCCTAAGTATACATGCTTTTTTCTCTAAGTGACAAAATACATATTTGCTAATGAAAAGAAATTATTAGCAATGGGTTAGCTCTTTGAAGCAATCATGGGATTATGTCTCTGACTAAAGTCGTAGAACAAGCAATATGAAGGCAATTTAAGACCTCACTAGTTTATTGCCTGTTTTATAATTTCTTATGGAAGAAGATAAGTGTCTCTAATTGGCCAAATTTAATTGACATTTTCCCAAACATTATAATAACTAAAATTTAAAAATTAAATTGACATATAATATACTTAATAATTGTTTTCTGTATTTTCATTTTAAAGTACATATCTTGTTACTGCTTTCATGATACCAACACCGTAAGGAGTAAGTCTTATCTGTTATAGTTGTCAGCTTCTAACACACACACACACACACACACACACACACACACACACACACACACACCCCACATAAACAATACACCACATCATATAAACAAAATCTGACAATTAGCCATGCTGTTTCAATAATGAAAGATTTTTTAAGATATCTTTTTTTATTAGAATGCAATATTTATTGAATGATAATAAATATCACTGGCAGAACATTCTGCCAGTAAATCACAATTAACTCACTCAAAGTTATCAACACCTAGAGGGGAAAAATGGCAGCTATATTGTAGTTTGTTTTCATTTTAATTGTTATAACAGTCAAAATTCGGGAGTAGAGGGATGGCTCTGCTTATTTTCTAAAAGCCCACAGAAGTGAGTGAAAATATCCAAGGGGCTAATTTCAAACAACATGAGGCAAAGATTTAAGCACTAAAAATTAAAAAAAAAATAATAAAACTTTTAGCATATGTACTAAACTAGGAAGAATTCTCTGGGAGCAAATCTGATAAATTGGTCTACAATTCATTAATGAATGGAGGACATGTATTTCCTTAGATATGAGCAAACAACATGAATTCAATGACAGTGAATTAGTGCTAATCACAGCAGTCTCAAAGAAGGATGTCATGTGCACATACATAAACAGTGTGAAACAAATAAAACCATTTGATGAGAAATACATAAATAAAATTTGCAGTGAAATTGACCATGGACATATTATAATTAGGAAAAGATGCCTGGTTTTAATGTTGAAGTATGGTGAGTAGCTTCCTTTATAGTATATACTTAAAGCCTAACTCACTAGGCCAGCGTATTTCATCCAATTGAAGGAGGCAAACTGGTATTTGCAAAACGCCTTTTATTCTAGTCTGCCACCTGGTATTTACAAAACATTTGTGAAAATATACCATGGCTTTGCTGCAGCTAGATTTTTATGTTCTAATTTTAAGAATGACCTACATACTACACAACTCCTCTATTTCTCATTCTTCTAGTACTTCTTGTTTCCTACATTCTACAAAAGCTATGTCAGGGTCTACTTGGAGCATGACAACCAGCCTGTGTTCAACTGAAGATGGACAATCCTAAAATTCAAGAATATCAAATACATGCTTCAATTTCTTCTATGTGTAAGATAAGCTCAGCAGCAGAGGTTTGCCCATTTTTTGGATGAATGCATGATAAATTCTACTTAGAAGGGTCTTAGAGGGATCCTGTTAATTATACTTATTAAATCATACAACTTTAATGTGAATAAGAATTTACTGCATGTTGCTTCCTGGTTAGTGTCAGAATTAAATTAAGAAGTTAGTAATAAACAGAATATAGAATCATGCAAAGGTTTATGTTCTAAAAATGTTAAAATTGAGTTTTTATTAAAATGACTTGAAGAATCATATATGAACTTTAACCTAAATAGTTTCAGAAATAAATATGCTAAATATTGTCTTATATAGTATAAATCCTAAAATCAAATATTAGAATACTGGCCTCTAATGCAAGTAGATTTGTATTTTGTTTCTATAAATATAAATGACTAAACTTCAAACAGTTATGTCAATTTTGATATTTATGTTAATAGTTCAATTGAATGATAAGTAATAAATCAATGTACATTCTTACAATTGGACACATTTTCAGCATTTTGTTTTTCAAGGAGTAAAGCTTTAGCTGAATAATATAATTAATTATGTAATGAAAGAATATATGCAATATGTTTCTAATTTAAATAAACTAGTTTGGGAATCTTCACCGGAATTATGAGAACAATAACAGCATTGTCTTTGTGAACAGAAGACCCTAGAACAATACAGTTTAAATTAGATAAAAGTGAGATGTTAGATTTCAAAGAAGAAATCTTTTCTTACAACTACTGTTGTAAAGTTGGAATAGAACATGACTAACGTTGTTATTCAAGCATTCTCATCAGAGAAATGACTTTATGTTTTATTCTTACATATGTGATTAAAAACACAGAGACCAGTCCTAGTCCAGTCCTACTGGACTAGGCCCTCTGCATGGCGAGACAGACGTGTAGCTTGATCTGCTTGGGAGGCTCCCTGTCGGTAGGATCAGAATCCATCTCTGGTGCATGAGTGGGCTTTATGGAGCCCACTACCTATGATGGGACACCTTGTGCAGCCTTGAGGCAGGGGGAAGGGCTTGGACTTGCCTCTACTGGATGTGCCTTCCCATGGGAGGCCTTGATTTCTTCTGGGTGGGAGAGGAGGTGGGGTTGGGAGGGTGGAGGCTGGGTGGGAGGCAGGAAGAAGGAAGAGGGGGATCTTTGATTAGTGTGTAAAATGAATGAAGGCATTTTCTTAACAAAAGAAAAAAACACAGAGACATGATTATCTTATGTTTTATTAGCTAATCTAAGATTAAAAAACTCTACCCAAATATAAGTGAATTGACTAATTTTGATTCAGTACTAGTATACCTAACTCTAGTTAAAGTGTGGGTTGTTTGGAGTCCAAGAATTCAAGCTGATGATGATTCTGATAGAAGCAGATTTGCTAAGAGTCTTTTGTTTGTTGTTTTAGATTGTATTTAATCAATTTTTTAAACATGAGTTGAAGATGAATACATTATTTCACCTGTTTTGCATGGCAGTAAGTAAATGTCTCTACTCAATAGTAGCTATATTGGCTTAATCATGCAAGGAAAGTAGATCTTCTCCTCTGTGATTCATGTCAAGTCTGACAAATTGATCTCTCTTGGACTCCTTGCTAAAATACTCCCATTTGCCTTTTCAATCTCACTGATTCGGCAAGATCTGCACATCAATACATTTAGCTCTTGTGAGAACTGTAATAAAAAAATCTCAAAACCGGGAAAAATGCAACTGAAAGTAGAATGAGAAATCTTAGTTTGAATCCTGTCAAGGGTGCTTCCTTGGGACAGTAGATTGACTTCCCCAAGCCTCAATTTCACTGTCTCCTAATTGGGAATAATCTTTGTGAAGAAATAAAATAAATTTTAATTCTGATTTCTTAACCATAAGTAAACTTTCAAATAGTACCTGGGAAAATAAAACAAAAAGTGAAGTTTACCTTCTGAAGGTTGACTCTACAGATAAAGCTGATTTTATTACACGTGAATGACTTCAGGGATGTTCTGTCTTAAACGCTGAACTTCTTAGGTGTGAAATTGGAAGTGTCCTCCCTGCTGTAAGCACTGACTACATAGACTCTCTCCCCCAGCTTTTAGCATCCATTTATATTTTTCCCTGAACTTAGAATCCAGTTCATTTCTAACACTGTAAAATGCCTGCTCTCTTTTTCTTTCAGTTAGCAGCTTGCTCACTCACTCTTCTGCTAGAGACCCCACCCCCATCGAATATCTCATGCATTCCCTTCTTACTAAACTAACTTGCTCCCCTAACTTCCATCACTCTTAATTTAAATCACTTTCTGCAATTCTTGTCTCATCTTCCTACTAGAGTTGCATAAAGAGAGGGACTTCATAATCATAGTCAAGGTCATTGTTCCATCTCTAGCTCATGTGCTGAGGCGTCTCAGATGATGGAAATTCCAGTATGATAGAATGCCAGTAGGGAAGAAAGGATTTTTATCTTCTATACTCATTTTCTACTGCACTGAAGACTGCCTTGTGCATAAACTACTTCACTTGACTTGAGTTATGCTTTGACCCATTCTTTCTAGACCAAGATTTGTGGATAATCGTTACAAGTGTTTGGGCAGATTCCTGACATGGCTTTCCTTTTCTTATTCTTATGCAAAATCAAAGCCTGTTCTCTCTGTAAGAAATACTGGGAATGCTCTTAATATTTTTTGACAGTCTTGATACTTCAAATATTCCCTTTCTCTAGCATTTTATTTTCCATCTTAAAGTCATCTGGCAGGATATCATGTACAATTTGTAAATATTTTGTTATTTATCTTTACAAATAAAAGCTCTGCTTTTTCAGTACCTTTCATGCATACATGCCCTAGTTAATTGTTGTGTACTTCAATTATCTATTAATTCTTGTGGCAATTATGTTATAAAATTAGACATATATATTAAGACATTATTCCATTTCTATAGTTATACAAAGTGAAGAAAAAACTTCCAAGTTCATGAATTGTTGTTTTTTGAAAATACAATGATAAACACAGCCAACCAAGTAATAGCTAAACATAATCGTGCTCCCAGACTCAACTGATACCTCTATACTACAACTTCCAGACCTAAGGCTGAGGAAAATTTCACAAGAGGAGACCTGGAAATATTGTAAAAGCCAAGGGCTCAGGATGACTACTGCTAGATATCTTCTAGACATGGCAAGAAAGCCACACCCGAGATGGCTCAGCAGAGTGGTTACCTAAACAAGCCCTGCGTGATAACACCACCAGCTGATATCCCAATGTGAAGAAGAGACATTTCCCAAGGCCCCCTCCCTTAGATGATGACACAGAAACAATCAAATGCAGCCGAGAGAAGGAACATCAGTTTTCTTCAGGGTCAAGACCCTGGCACGTCATCCTGTCCCAAGTAATCAAACCCAAACATATGCCCACATTAGCAACATTTATATACATAATTTAATGTAAGTAGCAATAATAAAGAAATAGAGGTTATTAATTTGAAAGGGAATGACGAGGAGACATGGGAGAAGCTAGGCCTGCAGTAGTTATAGAAATACAGTACTCGTAATAAAATATTCAAAAATTTAGAAAATATATTTAGAATGGCTTTAAGCAAAGCATCTTATAAACGTTCATTAATGTTCTAAAATTT
Organism: Peromyscus attwateri; assembly: GCA_902168425.1. Classification (NCBI taxonomy): domain Eukaryota; kingdom Metazoa; phylum Chordata; class Mammalia; order Rodentia; family Cricetidae; genus Peromyscus; species Peromyscus attwateri. The sequence goes on along the minus strand of CABHPP010000243.1, from coordinate 16,563 downwards.
TGTTGCAGTTATACTGCATTGCACGTCACACAATTAAATCTGCTGTGACACCACTACTGTCACTGTACTTTTAACATGTAGGTTAATACTATTTCCAAATATTTTGGAATCAAGAGCTTTTGTCAAATTTGAGTTGAAGACCATTTAAAATCTTATACACATCTCTTTTTAGTAGACCATGAAATCTTTTTCTCTCAATTCCAGTATTCTGACTGAATCCTCCTCTGAATGTATAAAGAAATTTGGCTCTTGCATCACTGTCTTCTTCCCTATAACTAATCCAGTTCCCAGCCAGACAAGGTCAAGCGATCTTGATGTACTTCACCTTGATGGTAGCAATCATCTCTCTACCACATGCTCATAATCTTTTAATCTCCTCAGCTAAATGTTTGCTCTATTTCATTCAACTACCTCTACACACATCGTCCTCTGAGGAGTCAACTTCACCACTGCAGTCCCTTGTAGAAAAATGTCACGTAAACCACATCATTTGTTTATAATTTTTAGTCAGTTCAGATATTTTCTCCTAAAATGATCCCAACAATGCTTAAGTGAGACCTCTAATTGTTCACATCCTTGTTCCTGAAATATATACACCCCACTTCCAAGCACAATGCTTCATTTAGATGACAGAACCTAACTTTCGGAAATCCTTGCTTTTCTTGCCATTTTCAGTCACAATCAAATTGTAGAGTAACAGGTTCAGAGTGTACGGTTCTATGCTTGCATTCCCCTAACACAAAAGTCTTTTGTTGCTTGAGAATTTCTCTCCCAAGTCCGCCAGTCCCGGAGCCCACTTACAAAATAAACACACAGACTCTTACATTATTTAAACTGCTTGGCCATTAGCTCAGGCCTATCATTGTCTAGCTCTTACTCTTATATTTAGCCCATTTCTATTAATCTCTACTTTGCCACGTGGCTTGTGGCTTACCAGTACTTTACATCTTTCTTCTCCTCGCAGCGGCTCCAGGCAGTCTCCTCCTCCACCTTCCTGTTCCCTCAATTCTCCTCTCTGTTAGTCCCGCCTATACTTCCTGTCTGGCTACTGGCCAATCAGTGCTTTATTAACATATTTGTCATACAGAACATCCCACAGCAGTCTTTAGTCAGTTACGTTAATGCCCTTCAGTATTGTATTGAGTCTTGATGAGTCTTGATGGTCATATGTTTGAAATTGTGTCTTATTAGCTTATACTTGTAAATATATATATATATATATATATATATATATATATATATATATATATATATATTTGCTTGTAGTGGTAATGGAAAAAAGGAGGGGTTGGATCTGTGATGAAATGTTATTTTTGCCTTTCATCTCCCACATATGTTCCTATCTGGTTGCTATACTACATTGTATTACTTCATAATGTCTTAGGACTCGAGCATGGATAGTTGTAGAACATCTATCACGCATACAAGTTGTCAGCTAAATAGTAGTAGGAAGTTATGATAAGTCACAGAACAATAGGGTAACCATAGTATTTGTGTACGACATATTTAAAAATGCTATAAGAAAAAATCTTGAATGTTTTCATGTTGAGCACTTGAAAATTACAGAAAAGATGGAGGAGGAGACAACAGTTCTCCACTCCTATCTGAGGAATTACTGAAAGACAATGAGTGATGAGCAAAGGAGAGTCATTTTTCTTTGATGGTAGAGTACCCCCTGGTAGGTTGTCCACACCCCACTGGATGATCACAGGTTCAGATGGATGTAGGGGGCATTAACTAGTCTCAGGGGTTTAAAAACTATGAAGTTAAAATGATGACATGAAATTGGAAGAGAGATGTGTTTGAATCAGTTTTGGGGGAATTGAAGCAGCGAGTCAGTGATGGGAATGGCCACAATGCATTGTATTAATGAATTAAATGTTCAAAGAATAGATAAAAGTATTATGAAAGAATTATAGGTCTTTCAGTGATTACACATGACTAGCTTGCTGATACAGTCAATATACATACTTAATCATGACTTGGTGTTGCATTAGTATGTACGCTTTATGTACTTTGATTTTTATTTAGTGAGATTTGGCCTCTTTCTGCCAGAATTTAAGGTTTGTTTGACTCCCATTAAGAGAAAAATGGTGGGTTGGCATGGATGTTTTGCATTGTCCCCTTAAAAGGCATTTTTCATTTTTCAGCACACTGATTATTCCACTAAGGAATCTCATTGGACATTATACTCTCTTTTCTTGGCTGTCTTCTGAGTATGGATATGGGTTCCCTGACAATAGAAAGTAGGGCCCTCCTTTGAGTAAGTGATCCTTCTTCTGCAGTCACTAGTTGTTTTTTTTGGGGGGGGGGGGCACTACATAATTTCCTTTTCTAAATTTATTAACATTCCTCTTTTTCTTGTACCTTATAGCCTGTGACATTTCTGATTGCATTAACACTAGCCTGATGTGATTGTCCAATTCCCCACCTTGGCAAAACAGCTCTTTTAAAGGGAAAATTCCCCTCAATAATTAAATTCCCCTCAATAAAATGGAATTACTTTTCTTTTAAGCCATGTCTAACACCCCTTATTTCTTTGAAGGAGGAGTAATCACAACTCTATTTGTTTCACAACAAAACTCTTCAATATTATGAATGCACAAATGATAGGTATATATCATAATGACAATGAAAACATACCTTTTATTCCCTAGATTCAGAAGGGATTTTCTCACATATTTTCATGAGTAGTATATTATCTTGATAAGGATGAATTTCCAGTTTTCTGTCCCAATAGTCTTGAAGGGTGCCTATGGACCACATCTTGATTAGGGTTCTTTCAAGTGAACAAGAACAGTGAGCAGCCACTTAACCCTGAGAAATCCCATAGCCAGCCACTCAGCTCACAACCAGGGACTTCCTATAGTCATAGGAACCTTTACAGTTTCCCAGTTTGGGGTAATTTTTGGGTCTCCTAATAAACTTATTAATTTGCTCTTAATTGCTTCGGTATTCCTTGTCCTTCTTTAGGCTTCAAAGGGCAAAATACTGCTGGGCAAAAAATTCTCATGTCTTAATTAGGTTGGGTTGTGTTTTGGGGGTTTCTTTTGTGTGTGTTTATGTTAGTGTTCACTGAGAAAATAAAATATGCCTTTGAACAAAAGGGTAGAAAAAGAGATGAGAGAAATACGCATTGAACAATAGTTAATAAATGGCTTTGCATTCTTGACGGCTTTTACATTTTATCTTCAACATTAGCGTTTGTACAAAGTGAAGTTGAGGGCTGTCTTACTCTCTTGTGGATACTTAAGAATTAGTGCAGTGTGTGGATCTGAGGCTTGCTCAATAAATCCTTGTCAAATAAAAGTTATTAAAAGATTGTTAGGGATTTATCATCACTGAAATCTAGAGCTTGTCTCAAAGGTAATAATTGCCCTATGGGCTTCAACATGTTCTTTGTCTGCTTCAGAATTTGAACAAATATAAATTAATGAATCTGGAAATACAAACAAGATTTGTCTCTTTCCAGTTATGTTAACTAAGGGCAAAATGGTACAGCAGTCAGTGATTTAAAATACTCAAAATAACCAATTTAGTATCAATTCACTAAATCTCTGTAAAAGAAATTTATACCATGTTATCAACATAATGGTATTAAGTTTAAAGTAAGTGTGAATCTGAGTCCCATGCATAAGTAATTAGGATAATAAGAATACCTAGAATATATCCTTAAATTACTAAAATTCTGTGGTAATATGCTCTTATTATATTACACAATTTCAGTAAGAGATATCACATTAATACTTTTATGGAACCATCTTCTGTCACTTCCTTATATGAAAAAATAGAAGTATTATTCTTAAAAATGAACAGGTCTTGCTTTAGTAAGAGTTAAACTGAATCCACTTCAAAGAATAGTATCTACTTTCTATGGTTCTTAAGTAATTCTTTCCTACTGATTTTCTCTTTTGAGCAAATTAGAGACAGTTTCAAAATGTTAATTTGTTAAATAGATCAAACTCCTAAGTTTGTTTTTAATACCAACTATTTTATACTAATAAATCTGCACATACTGATTTGGTTTAATGTTTTAGCTTAGTCCTGAAATATATTGTGAATATTTTAAAATACATATAGATATGTATTTGACAGTATTTTATCCAAAGAATATGTTTCCTATTTATCCATCTAGAAAAAAATGATTTATCCATCGCCTTTACATGTTTGCAGTGAATTATGTTGTTGGATTCAATGAAATATAAGCATAGAATAATCTCTATTCAAAATCAAAAGCTACTTTTTCCTGATATCACATACCTAACATAGGTTAAAAGAAGATAAACTTGTGTTAACCTTAAAACAACTGCCAATTTAAATGCTTTAATGAATAATGCATACCTAAAATTCCCTAAGTATATTAAAAAACTGTGCTTCAACTACAAGTATCTTCAGTCTCAAAAATCAAATGCTGTACCTGCAGAGCCTTGGAACTCCTTTTATTACATTGTTTCTCTGCTTTCACGTGGTTCTGAAAAATTCATTTTATGTTATTCTTTAGGTATTTCTGGTATTGTAATTCTCAGTACAAAAACTTTTTAGAACAGAATTAGTAAAAAGTATAGGTTGCATATGTGTCATGATCTGGAATTATTTTGTCTGTGTGTATGTCTTAATGAGTTTGTGATATGTATAACAAAATAGCTAAGTAAAAGTGTTCTCTTGCTTCTGATTTTATGATGTGTAATGAGAAAAGCTATACTAAAACAACTCTCTTAATTTTATAGTAAGCACATTAAAACATCACTTAACTCTCCTTTACAGTGTTCAGCATTGTACACCATTTTAAATCTCTGACAAAGGATTTCATTGATAACTTTCAGCATCCTTATTTTTCAAGTATAATTTAAATCTATGATATATAGGCAGTTTGTAAAGGGATAATTTGATGTCTGAAGTATTCACTTGTGTTGTAGATGACTTCATTGTGTTTTCTGCAATGTTTATTATGGGATAGTGTGACATGTGATGCAGATGGGATGAATGTGATTAGTTCTAACAATATTCAACTTCTTTCTGTATTCAGGTATGAGAAGTGCTATACATTCATTTGACTTGAAGTCCCTCTAGAAATATAACTACTCTGTCTCAGGCAATTTTACCTTGCATACATGTTGAATAGGTACTTTAAGAGAAGCAGTTAGACCTGTGTTACTTACATTGAGACTTATTTGACTGGATATGATGTGAAGTATAAAAGTATATAAAAATAATATGCAAAGCTATACAATTAGAAGACAGACTAGAGTTTAGAAAATTATATAAATTTCACTTGCTGTTAGGTCTCCGAAGTATCATTCTAGTGTTATAGCTGAATATTTTTTCACTCTACGTACAAGAATTTTTATATGGATGTATAAGAATTGAAATTATAAATTATACTGCTATATAATATTCAACTCATAACATATTTCAGTATTTCATATACCATAAAAATATATTAATAAAAAACACTCAGGAGGCAGAGCTTGGTAGGTCTCTGTGAGTTCGAGGCCAGCCTGGTCTACAGAGCGAGATCCAAGACAGGCACCAAAACTACACGGAGAAATCCTGTCATGAAAAACCAAAAAAAAAAAAAAATTGATAATTTTTTATGATTTACCTGGGAAATATATTAACTATGCCAAAAGTTAATAATTCAAAACTTATCAACCATGTACTCAAAATTCAACCAATTAAACAAAGAAAATTAATGATAGAAAATGAACAATAATTTTGGCTTTGAAATTGTCATTTCTTATGTCTATTCAAGTCAACTTGTTTTTATTGTTGTTACTACTTTTGTTATTTGGTTTGTTTTATTTTTGAGACAGTCTTGCTATGTAACTCAGGCTGGTTACATAACACAATTATCTTGCTTCTACTTCTAGAGTGGTGAAACTCTAGCTGTACATTCTCGGCTTAAAAATCTCATTTAAAAAAGTAACTTACTGTGACTATTTATTGCTAGTTAATATTAATTGCATAATTTTGAGCATGTCTTTATATGAATGGGAACAGTTTTTAAACTATTTGATGTTTCAATCATATTCGTGCAAATCCATTTACTTCGGAGTACTTTACTATTCAAATTAATCCATTATTATGTTTACTTATGATGGGATGTGTAACATGAATTGCTAGACGGTCTTATTAATAAAAAACCTGGATATTAGGGTGAAAACTGAAAGATCAGAGGAATAGGACAAGCCGCAGACAACCTCACCTCACCAACTCCTCCACTGATCCTGTTTCCAGGAATCCTTAGACTGAAAGCCTCTGAGTCCTCACCCCCCCCAAGGGATCTCAGCTGAACTGCCTAAAAGCCTCTATTTCCTGGTCCTCACACCTTAAGTGTGTGAATTCTTTTTTCCTCAAGCCTTATATACCTTTCTGTGTCCTGCCATATTACTTCCCGGGATTAAAGACATGTGTCCTTCCCAAGCAAAGACATGAGATCTCATGTGCTGGGATTAAAGGTGTGTGCCACCACTGTCTAGCTCTGTTCCCAGTGTGGCCTTGAACTTACAGAGATCCAGAGGCATCTCTGCCTCCCTGAATGATAGTATTAAAGGCATGTGATACCACTGTCTAACCTCTATGTTTAATATAGTGGCTGTTCTCTGCTCTGACCCCCAGATAAGTTTTTTAGGGTGCCCAATATATCACAATATCAACACACACCACTGCCCTGTAAAATTCCAAATCTTAAGTCAAATGATTGTAGATGTTAACCACAGCTTCAATGCAAAGCGATAATAATATCCAGGTTAATGACTGATCAAATGATCGGTGCTATAATGTGATCAAGATGAAACATACAACATTCAAAAATGGATAAAATTTAATACTAAATAGTTGTGAAAAATCAACATACACTGGTTATGAAGAATTGACATGTAAAGAGCAAACAAGATAATGTAACCAATTTCCTCTCTCTCTCTCTCTCTCTCTCTCTCTGTGTGTGTGTGTGTGTTATTTTGTTCACTGTTATAATACTGAACAGTAAAAGGTCACCTAGAATAAGCTGCTGAATGTATCAGGCACTGGAAAAATAGGAAGCTGAGAGGATTTATACATTGACTGTGGAAATGTAAAATAAAATGACTTGTGACACAACTTGATAGTATTTTACACATTTGAAAATATTCAACCCATACCATAGTAATTTTCACTCTGCAAGAGGCTTTACACATACAAAATATCTCACATAATAATACATATATGAGAAAAGTAAACATCCCTGTGGTTGATATATTGGGCACCCTAAAAAACTCTGACTGGGGGTCAGAGAAGAGAACAGCCACTATATTAAACATAGAGGTTAGACAGTGGTAGCACATGCCCTTAATCCTATCATTCAGAGAGGCAGAGATGCCTCTGGATCTCTGTCAGTTCAAAGCCACACTGGAAACAACCAGACATGGTGGCACACACTTTTAATCTCAGCACTTGAGATCGCATGTCTTGCTTGGGAAATACATGTGCCTTTAATCCCAGAAAGTGATGTCAGGAAGCAAAAAGGTATACAAGGCATGAGGAACAGGAACTAGAACTTTTTAAGCTTTTAGGCTTTTAACAGTAGTTCATCTGAGATCCATTCAGATGAGGTCACAGAGGCTTCCAGTTTGAGGAAACAAGATCAGCTGAGAAGTTGGCAAGGTGAGGTTGGATGTGGCTTGTTCTGTTTCCCTGATCTTTCAGTGTTCACCCCAATACCTGGCTCCGAGTTTGTTTTTTATATAATAAGACCATTTAGAAATTTGTCTACAATGGTGGCACACACCGTTAATCCCAGCACTTGGGAGGCAGAGGTAAGCACATCTCTGTGAGTTCGAGACCAGCTGTTCTACAGTGCATTCCAAGACAGACGGGACTGTTACATAGAGAAACTCTGTATTAAAACAACAAGAACAACAATGACAAAAAATGTATTGAAATTTCTTTGACCAATCAATCAAAAATTTAAGAGTAAATTTCCTAAAGAAAGAAAATTTACCTCAGTATGTATCATTAAATACTGCTTAGGTCCCAGTCCTTTCTACAAGTTAATAAATATTAATCAGATACAATTAAATCCCCAGCCCTCAAATTCATGAGTCAGTTTCATTTAGCACTCTCACTCTGTTGGTGAACTCTCTTCCCCTCCATCCCTACCTCCCTCTTTTTCCTCATACCTCACAGTTTGACTTTTAATTCAGTCAATAATGGAGAAACAGTAAAAAACAACAAAAATTAATTTTAAGTTAGTTAAGTACAAATTATTGCAATATGCACTTCACTTACCTCTTCCTAATATGTATCTATTTTTACCCAATATAGACAGACAATTCTACGCATTTAAATTCCTTTGTTATGCAATGCCTTTTAAGTTAAAAAAGTTATTGTTGCTCATAATAACTTGAGTAATCTTAAAAAATCATAAAAATATTTATCAGATGTTTTGTGCCAAACAATAGTCTGCTGTTGTACAAGTAGCACAAAGAAACTCCAAGGATGTCCACCTAAGGTTGTGATGTGGCACATCTACACACTGAGAGGATGTGTTTGGGTGTATCACTCACAGAATGGGACTTTCTGGTGAGAGGAAGTGACTCCCAAACGTATCTAAAGTAGTTAAAATGATACTGAAAAGCAACTGGACTGAAGTTTCAGTCCATGTGAAATGATTTGGCCAGAATACAGCTTACCTAACATGTGCTGAGCTTCTATTTGATTTTGAACAAAACCTTTTAAAACTCTATTATTGGATGGAGAGTAGTGTTTTTGCCCCCCAAAAAAGGAGGAATGAGAGCAACCATCAAGAGTGCAGTTCAGACTGTGTATTTGCGGTTTATGGCAGGGATTAGAGAAAGGATTTTCACTGTAGTTTTTTTCTTAATGCTCACTACATCAAGAATTCTTGTATTTCAAGGTTAATTGCTATAGTTCAAAGAAATATCTTGCTTTTCAAATATTAGAATTTTTTTCTGAACTGCTGGTGCCTTGTCTAGTCACAAGCTTTTAGATTTTGATTGTGACTTGCAACAGCGATGTTAGAGAAAATAATTTCCATAGATTAAATATGATTTCTGTGTTTTTTTTTTTTTTTAGTAATGTGAAATAATGAATACATTGAAAGAAAGAACTTCCATCTGGAAATTTTGGTAAACTCATTTTTATAGCCAAAATGATATTTTGTATGTGGAGGATAACCAGTAATAATAATGTATATTCCTTTTAACAAAGGTCATTTAGGTCTCTGATTGGTCAGTTTGAGGGTGGGTCTATTTTTAGCATGTGGGGACAAGTAAGAAACAATGATGATCTTTGAAATTTAGATATTTCATATTTGGTGACACTTAGGGATTCAGAGGCAATGTGTATCTTTGTGATTCTATTTTATTTATTATGTAGGATTTCTGTTGAGATATCATTAATTAGAGGGTGCCAAACTCTGTTCTTTATATATTTTTCTGAATGGAACAACAAAAAGATGTTTTTATTAAAAATATAAACTACATAAGTGTGTTTCTTCTATGTTTGAGGTATGTGATTAATTATGTTTAGTTATTAATGAGCTCTTTGTAATTTAATTTAATATTAATCTTGAAAGTAAAACCAGACATTGACTAAGAAACTATCAATAATGTAGAAGAAAACACTGGAGAAAATTGTCAATCATACAGCTAGCATGAGGTGGTATCTGGACAATGTGAAGGACAATAGGAAAGAATTTCAATATCAACATACAGTTAATAGAAAATCTCTCGAAAATGAAGTGATGTTAGCACAATGAAGGAATATGAACTTTAGAAATACATTTTGCTACCTCTTATACAGGAAGAATTAATCAAATTGATATGTAGGCAAATTAGTTAAACAAGGGAAGAAATAAGGCAGAAGAAATTAACAAAGAAACCATCTGTATAGAGCACCAGTTACAATGACAGGGATCCTCTCAACAGCAGCAGATGTGGTACATGTCAAAATGTAGTATCTTCAAAATCAGCGAGAAACTCAGCATTTTTATCTTCTTAGCAGAATAATTATTGAAAGTAGATTTGAGATTAGTATACAGTGTATATATGTGTTGAAATACCACAAACTATTAATATGTAAAATGAATACATGGTACTCAAATATAAAATGATAAAAAATATAAAAGATAGTAAAACTATATATATATATTCAAAGAAAATATTGCAGAATTGCCAAAAACCAAAGCTGATAAAACAGGAAGAACTTAAAATGCGTTGGTGAGAAATCAATATATGTATCACCTGTCTGAACAAGGGATGAGTGTTCAAAAAACCAGTTTTAAAATAAATGTAATGTAGTTGGAATTCTCTTTGGGCTGCCAACCAACTCCCAAATAAAGACAAGAAGACTGATTATTAATTATGAATGCTCAGCCTTAGGTTTAGACTTGTCCCGTTATCTCTTATAACTTAATTTAATCTGTTTCTCTTCGTCCACGTTATCCTTCACGGCTTTTTAACCTTTCTTTCATTCTGCATATCCTTCTTTCCTGCTTCCTCTGTGCTTGCTGGCTGGCCCCTGGCATCTCCCTGGCATGTTCTTTTCTTTCTTCTTGACAGCCTAAATTTTTCTTTCTACTTACTCTCCCTGCCCGGAAGTCCCATCTTTTCTTCCTCCCTCGCTATTGTTCATTCAGGTTTTTATTAGATTAATCAGGTGCCTTGGCAGGCAAGGTAAAACAGCAACACATCTTTACATAATTAAACTAATGGAGATTGTGCAGCATAAAAAAATGCGGCACATCTTTACATCTTTTTGTTTACATAGTTAAACAAATGCAACATACCTTTATGTGGTTAAACAACTATTTCACAATAATTTGTAAGGCTAAAGTGTTGCTCAGTGGTAAAGCCTAGCATGTGTGAGGTCTCAGTGGTTTGATCACTGGTTCTACAAAGGAAAAGGAATGTAACAGGTTCCTCACTCTGCTATGGCTTTCACAGATATCCAAAGAGATATCTAGTCTTCTTCATTACAGAGTCAGGTTAGTACATATTTGGAATCACAGATATTCCTCCTAAACAAAAGCAATACATAAGATTGTGTCAATGAGAAGGAGTAAGACATAATACGCCTAAGACAGGTAATAGTATAAGCTTTATACTGCAGAAAGTAAGATAGTATTTTTTAATATTGAAAACAGATGTGCTGTAGGAACAGTCATTTAGTATTTCAAAGTCAGACAAAAGCAGCAAGGAATAATCATAGAGAGTAGGAAAACAGTCATAAATGGGATAAAGTTGGGACCGACTTTTTATGAAGTCTATTTTCGAAAGTTGGTGACCTAAATATCTCATAAAAATGTCTCTAAAGTCTTCTTAAATCTAGCAAGACTAAGTTGAGAAAACATTGAACTGTTAATGAATATCCTTGACTGAAAACTCTGCCCATAAAACCCACCTCTGTTGCTGAAATAGTTGCAACAAAAGGATTGAAATCACTGTGCACATAATTGAATGAATATGATTCAGAACACTGACATTATGAATACTAACTAGGATGCACAGAAAGAAAAATTCAATTTATTGTTAGTTATAAAGAAGTATGTCTTAAGCTGTGTTGCAATGTGCTTTATTGTGTATAGGAAAACTAAATATACTTTTGACATATTGGTAAGCTACTTGATATTTACCCAAAGCAGCTAAAAATTTTATTAAAAAAAAGAACAGCATAATTATTGATAATATCATTGTAGACAATTGGCAAAACCAGGAAACAACCCAAATATCGATTGGGGAGTGGGTAAATAAAGTATGGTACTTTCACACAGTGGAATATTATTCAGTGCTTAAATTAAATGAACTGGGGCTGGAAACATGACTCAATGGTTAAGAATACTACCTGACTTTGCATAGAACCCCTGTCCTGGAACCCATATTGTAGCACAAAATCATTTTTAATTCCAGGTGCAGAGGATCCCACACACTATTTTGGCTTGTACAGAGGCCAGGCACAGATGCAGTTCACATATATACACACACGGGCCAAATACTCATACACATATTATAAAATAAAACCAATGTACTGTCAATCCAGTGAAATAAAGCTTTGGCTATTACAGTTACATTATTTAACAAAGGAAGCTTCAATAATACAATGTTCTGAAAGACAAGACTATGGATTCTGGTAAAAGGTAATAGTGATGGGAATAAATAGTGGAGAGCAAGAAGAAAATCTGGAGTTCGGAGAAATGCTAAAGCAGTGAAAATACCTTGTGAGGTACTGCAGCTATGCTTTCAAATGATATATGTTTGCCAACACCCATAAAAAGCACAGCATATCTACGGGTGGTATGATAGTGACCTGCTGATGTTGTCCATCATAACCACTCTACTAATTTAATGTGGGAATCTTATTGACCTGAGTAGCTAGCTCTGCACACATGCCAGCAGGGTTCTATGAGAACTCTGTAGTGGCATTTTTCTATAAACTTGAAACTTGTAAGACAAAAAGCATAAGAGTCTATGAAGAAGCAGATTCAGAGATCTACAGCCAAACACCAGGCCGAGATCCAGGAGTCCAATCGAAGAAAGAGAAGAGGGATTCTATGAGCAAGGGGCATCAAGATCATGATGGAGAAACCTACAGAGACAACTAAACCAAACTAGTGGGAACTCATGAAATTTAGAGCAACACCTGTGGAGCCTCCATGGGATTGAGCTAGGCCCTCTGCATAAGTGAGAGTTGTGTAGCTTGATCTGCTTAAGGGATCCCGTGGCAGTAAGATCAGGATACACCCCTGGTGCATGAGCTGGTTTTTTGGATCCCACTACCTATGGTGGGACACCAGAGCCTTGAGGCACAGAGTGGGGCTTGGACCTACCTCTACTGAATTTACCAGGCTCTGCTAACTCCCCATGGGAGGCCTTGCCTTCTTGTAGGAGGGAATAGGGGAGGACGGGGGTAAGGCTGGAGGGGCAGGTGAAGGGAAGAGGCGGAATCTGTGATTGGTATGTAAAATGAATAAAAAATTTTCTTAATTAAAAAAGAGTCTATGAAGATAAAATTCAGGATAAATCAAGTGTTAACAGTTTCCAAATGATTGTAACTTGTAATAAAGAAAATGATTTCCTGTAACCAGAAGGAAGTTGATTTAGGCAAGAGTATGGTTACTGTAATTGTGGCTTTACTTGTTGTGACATCAGGAACATAACAATATGTGGTGATATTGTGTTCCCCAATATATCATGCACACCCAAAAAATTATCTGGGGTCAGAGAACAGAACAGCCACTAGACAGACATAGAGGCCAGAAAATGGTGGCACTCACACCTTTAATCCTAGCCTTCTGGAGGGAGAGATCTCGGTGAGTTCAAAGCCACACTGGAAACAGCCAGGCATGGTGACTCACGCCTTTAATCCCAGGAAGTGATGGCAGAAAACAGAAAGGTATATGAAGCATGAGCATGAGGAACTACAGCTGGTTAAGCTTTTAGGCTTTTAGCAACAGTTCAGCTGAGATCCATTTGGATGAGGACTCAGAGGCTTCCAGTCTGAGGAAACAGGATCAGCTGAGGAATTGGAAAGGTAAGGTGGCTGTAGCTTGTTCTGTTTCTCTGATCTTCCAGCATTCACCCCAATACCTTGCTCCAGGTTTGTTTTCATTAATAAGACCTTCTTTGTTTTTTCTACCAAAGTCATTTTATTTTTGTAGATAAAAGAATACAATACAGATTTTTCTTCCTCATTTTTTCATATCTTCATTAACATTTATTTTCTGAGTTTTTTTTAATTTTATAATTTGATTTAATTTTATATATCAGTGACTGTCACTAATAAGACCTTTTAAGATTCCTGCTACAACTACATATATATAATATATATATTATATATATATATAATATGTAATCTTCTCTTCCATTTTCTATTACTTGAGTATTCCAGTTGAATTAGCTACTACCTCCATAGTAATTAATTACCAAACCATTTTCTACAAATATTTTTCAAATATTGAAACTATTTTGTAAGTACTCTTCTCTCTGAGTGTCTTTCAATAAAATATATTCAAAGATTTTATCATTGAAAGCATAATATTATATTTAAATTATTAACAATTTATTTATTATCATTTGATAATTTCACTATATTTCATAGAACTAAATTTTGAAATCAGAAATTGATATTTTGATTAGTTAATGTAATTGCTGTTTTGAATTCTGAAAATAGCTATAGAATTGTAGTACTTCAAATATTGGTTTATATATTTATGTGTGGATGTGGATGTGTGTGGGCCTGTGTGTATTTGTGTTTTGCCAATGTGTGTGAGTTTGTGGATATATGCATGTGTGTGTTATGTGTGCATGCATATATTTGTGTATGTGCATGTGAGCATATTTATATTTCCAGTATATAGTAAGTGCTAAACTTGTTTAAAAAATATTCATTAATGAGAAACCAGGAGTGCTTTATGATAAACGGATGCAATTATTGGCTGGAGACTAGAATAAGATAGTAATTTGGGTTTGCAGTAAGTCAGTTAAAAACGAGAGGTATTTTTAAGAAGCATTTCATGTACAAGTTTCCTTGCAGTAATATCTCATCAACCGACTGAAAATACAAGTATAACAACCACTCCTTTTTGACAATTTTATTGTATTATTTTCCAATTCATTAACCCTAGCAAGGTAATACAAATGCACATATACACTGTAACAAATCATTGGCAATATGATGTATTATGAAGTCAGAAATTACAAATTATTCAGGAAACGTTTTCATTTGTCACCTCTGAGGTAGCCTTCCCATTTTAGAAAAAATACCAGTTCGTATAGGTTTTTAATTGTTTCTCTAATATTTGTGTTTTCATGCAATATTCTAAGTCTTTATCAGTGGCTGAACACTGTTTCTATTCATCATTCATTCGGGGCAGAGAAGAAAAATATTCAAGTTACTATCTCGACAAACTCAACATATGTAAGCAATTTACATTAGTTATCATCATGAACTATTTGCTAAGAGGTCTAAAAACACAATTTTATGTTATTTAATAGTAATGCTTTTATTTTAATAGCTTTTTCATATAAGATATATGAAACTAACAGACTGTGCAATGATGTATAATTTACTTTTAAATGCATTTTATATTGGACAACACTACTTTTGAGGTTGTTTACTGAGTTTGGGGCTTGAATTAAATTATATGTTCCTGTTATGATAGAGAATCATGTTTCATGATAATTATAAAGTTCAAAGAGCAAACATGTATATAAAATGTGTATACATATGTGTGAATTATAAATAGACCTCAATGAATTCATGTATTTAAATAATTGTGGTGTTGTTAATGTTCAAGGCACATGTTACCAGTGGTATTTTTATCTAATTGGTTTGCAGATCAGATGTTGTAGAGGAAATGAGAAGTTGGGTTAGCCAGATTTGGATCAAACTTGAGGAGTGAGAAGTTTGAATATAGAGGATTTATTTCAAGAAGACAGGACTGGATGAAGCATTATAATGTAGGACTGAGGTTCACCTTTGGCATATTTTGAGGGAGAGAATAAGAATAACACATGTGTTAAGTTAGAACAAAAATAGGGAAGAGTAGGAGGCTGAAAAAAAAGTATTTTCTTTTGTCGTAGATTTGCCTAAGGCTTCCTGTCTATAACAAAACTGCTGAGAAAATTTCACTGTTCAACAGGAAATAACAATGTACATAACAGAAATGAAAAATGTACTTTTTGTTCACCCTCAGAAGCAGCAATTTGAGTCAGGTCTGTTGTCATTCCCATTTTAGGAACATAATAGGAAGGACACCCATTTTCCAAAGATCAAAATGTTACATAATTAAAAATCTTAACCAGATGAGTGTTTTACTTTTTTTTTTAGGTCTAGAAATTGAGTTGGGGGTCTTGAAAGTAGCAGATAAGTATTCAGTCACCAAAAAATACACTCCAGCTAGCTAGTGTGTGGGAAAGTCTCTCTCTCTCTCTCTCTCTCTCTCTCTCTCTCTCTCTCTCTCTCTAAAATTCATAATCAGAATTTAGAAATTTTATTCCAAAATAACAATAGACTTGAAATTTAGGTGAAGTAAAAATACTAGAAATCCTTTTATATCTAAAACAGATTGACCTTACATGATTGTAATTTATATTAAAACCCTTTAATTCCTAGGTCATAATTTTTCAAAATTTGTGGTGACTTTCAGAAATCTATTCCTTCTCATTCTGGTTTCTGTTTGTTTCTAGGAATATATTTCAAGTAAAGTATATAAAATTTTATAACTTCCCCAATGTAAATGTGAACTTTGTGTTATATTATTAAAATAATAAACCACAAGTTCTGTCCTAGGTAAGAGACATGTTTCCTTCAAGATATCATTTCTGAAATGAGATTTAGTTGGCTTGGGCAGCTACAATAGGAACATAAACTGAATGACTAATGAGAAAAGGAATTTATTTTTCATAGCTGTGGAATTTACTACCCCAAATCAAGAATACTTAGATTCATTATCCGATGAGGCTTGCTCTTTGGTTTGTGGCTGGCTGTCATGTCGGATCCTCATATAGCAGGTAGGCACCGGAGCTCACGGAAGCACCTTCATATGACCATAACTGGCACACCCAC
>CABHPP010000242.1:0-16495 GCA_902168425.1 Peromyscus attwateri | reverse complement strand
ACCTTATAAATGTCATGAATGTGGAAAGTGCTTTAGAGATGTCTCATTTCTTCATGTTCATCAGAGAATCCATAGTGGAGAGAAACCTTATAAATGTGATGAATGTGGAAAGTCCTTTGTCCATTCCTCCAAACTTCAGTGTCACAAGAGAATCCATACTGAAGAAAATCCATACAAATGTGATGAATGTGGAAAGTCCTTTGTCCAATCCTACAACCTTCAATGTCACAAGAGAATCCATACTGGAGAAAAGCCTTATAAATGTGATGAATGTGGAAAGTGCTTTAGGAATGGCTCATCTCTTTGTGTTCATCAGAGAATCCATACTGGAGAGAAGCCCTATAAATGTGATGAGTGTGGAAAGTCCTTTGTTAAATCCTCTAAACTTCAATGTCATAGGAGAATCCATACTGGAGAGAAACCTTATAAATGTGATGAATGTGGCAAGTCCTTTGTTCAATCCTCTAATCTTCAACGTCATAGGAAAATCCATACTGGAGAGAAACCTTATAAATGTCATGAATGTGGAAAGTGCTTTAGAGATGTCTCATATCTTCATGTTCATCACAAAATCCATATGGGAAAGAAACCTTATAAATGCGATGAATGTGGAAAGTCCTTTGTCCATTCCTCCAATCTTCAATGTCACAAGAAAATCCATACTGAAGAAAAGCCATACAAAAGTGATGAATGTGAAAAGGCTTATGTCCAGTCCTCCAATCTTCAATGTCACAGGAGAATCCATACTGGAGAAAGGCCTTATAAATGTGATGAATATGGAAAGTGCTTTAGGAATGGTTCATCTCTTTGTGCTCATCGGAGAATCCATACTGGAGAGAAACCTTATAAATGTGATGAATGTGGCAAGTCCTTTGTCCGATCTTCTAAACTTCAACATCATAGGAGAATCCATACTGGAGAGAAACCTTATAAATGTGATGAATGTGAAAAGTGCTTTAGAGATGTCTCATCTCTTCATGTTCATTAGAGAATCCATACTGGAGAAAAACCTTATAAATGTGATGAATGTGAAAAGTCCTTTATCCAATCCTCTAAACTTCAACATCAATGGAGAATCCATACTGGAGAGAAACCTTATAAATGTGGAAAGTGCTTTAGATATGTCTCATCTCTTCATTTCATCACAAAATCCATACTGGAAAGAAACCTTATGAATGTGATGAATGTGGAAAGTCCTTTGTCCAGTCCTACAATCTTCAATGTCACAAGAGATTCCATACTGGAGAAAAGCCTTATAAATGTGATGAATGTGGAAAGTGCTTTAGGAATGTCTCATCACTTTGTGCTCATCGGAGAATCCATACTGGAGGTAAACCACAGAAAAGCTAAAAATACGTAATGTCTTCTACCCATTGTGCTTCTGTTAATGATCATCACAGAACTCATATCTGAGTCAAGCCTTATAAATTTAAAGAATGTGAAAATTCCTTTACCACATCCTCAACACTTCTTTATCTTTCCTACACCCATACTGGAGAGAAACTTTACAAGTGTGAAGAATGTGGAAAATGAAGACATCAGAAAACTCATTAGAAAGAAACTAGAAGAAATTCTATAGTAATTATCAACCTTGTCTCAGTATCATATATTTATGCATAAAATTTCTTTCTGAATTTGTGGAATAAACAAAACTTATATCAATATTCATTCCTTAGACAGTATCACAAAAATCACTTTAGGAAGTCCTACACTTGATGTGAGTTTGGAAGTGTTTATTCAGAAGTAGATCTTGTAATTACTAAATGCTTATAGGAGAATTAGCTATGCTTATTGCTTTATGAAAACATTTATTCTCATTATTTACAATGAGTTATTGTTTGAAAACACTAAAGCAATAGCAATGTGAAACAGGAGAATTCTTGCTAATTGATGATGAATGACTGCAATACAAACCCCAAGTAGCTACATAATTATTTCATGCAATTTGTTGAAGATGATATTGACTTACATGTGACATTATTATATTCTATACCATTATTATATTCCCAATATTTTAACTTTTGAAGAGTCTATATTAATGATTGTTTTTAACCTCATATTTATTCCCTGTTTTTATGAGTACAAATAAAACATCATTAAAATTTAAACTGCGTTCTATAGAAAAGTATAAGCGAGGGAATAAGCATATGTAAAGAACAATATTATAAGTCAAAAGGAAGGAGAGAACAGGATTTTTTTAAGTAAATTATGTCTCTATTTTCACATTGAGATAAGATAATATTTGATCCCCTTGATTCCTACATTTCTTCTTCCCTCTGTTCTTGTTCATAGGAATTCACAGAGTTTTAACTAGCAACCAGGGAGCCTTCATGTGACCAAACTCAGCCTTCTACATATATGTAACATGTTTGTAGTTTGTCTATTTGAGGAAGTAATAACAATGGGAGCAGGGTCTGTGCCTAATGCTTTAGTTGGCTCTTTAGAGCCCATTCCTCTTACTGGATTGCTTTGCCTAATGTAATTACAAGGGGAGGTTCTTAGTATTAGAGCTAATTGATATGTCATGCTTTGCTGATATGCATTGGAGACTGCCCCCTTTCTTTTTCTTTTAATTTTATAATTTAATTTAATTTCATATATCAGCCATGGATTCCCTTATTCTCCCCCTACCCTCTCCTCCCCACCTTCCCCCAGCCCACACCCCATTCCCATCTCCTCCAGGGCAAAGACTCCCCTGAGGATTGAGTTCAACCTGGTAGATTCAGTCCAGGCAGATCCAGTTCCTTCCTCCCAGGCTGAGCCAAGTGTCCCTGGATAAGCCCCAGGTTTCAAACAGTCAACTCATGCACTGAGTACAGGACCCGGTCCCACTGCTTGGATGCCTCCCAAACAGATCTACCTAATCAATTGTCTCACTTATCCATAGGCCTGATCCAGTTGGGGACTCCTCAGCTATTGGTTCATAGTTCATGTGTTTCCATTCTTTTGGCTATTTGTCCCTGTGCTTTATCCAACCTTGATCTCAACAATTCTCACTCATACAAACCCTCCTCTTTCTAGCCAATTGGACTCCTGAAGCGCCACCTGGGGCCTGGCCGTGGATCTCTGCATCTGGTTCCCTCAGTCATTGGATGGGGTTTTTAGCATGAAAATTAGGATGTTTGACCATGCTATCACCAGAATAGGTCAGTTCAGGCTGTCTCCTTCCATTGCCAGTAGTCTATTGTGGGGGTATCTTTGTGGATTTCTGTGGGCCTCTCTAGCATTTTGCTTCTTCCTATTCTCATGTGGTCTTCATTTATCATGGTCTTTTATTCCTTGTTCTCCCTCTCTGTTCTTGATCCAGCTGGGATCAGCATTGTTTGTAATAGCCAGAACCTGGAAACAACATAGATGCCCCTCAACTGAAGAATGGATAAATAAACTGTGGTTCATATACACAATGGAATACTACTCAGCAGAGAAAAACAATGACATCATGGGGTTTGCAAGCAAATGGATGGATCTAGAAAAAAATCATCCTGAGTGCGGTAACCCAAACTCAGAAAGACAAACATGACATGTACTCACTCATAGGAAGATACTAGATATAAAAAAAGATGACTAGACTGATACTCACAACTCCAGGAAGGATACCTAGAAACAGAACCCTAAGAAAGACACAGGGATCACCCCATGACAGAAATGGATGAGATCTACATGAGCAACATGGACGTGAGTGGGGGTAATGAAGGGCAAGGGTCGGGGGAAAGAGATCTGTCCCCTTTCTTTTTTTTTTTTTTCTCAAGGCAAGCTTTATTTTTCAGAACACAAACAGAATATCACACAACAACTGTGAAAAAACAAATCCTTGGGCTATATAAGCATATGTGGTGCTGCTCAGTCATATATATAATAGTTCCACATTTTTTTTCTCTTTTAGGAATCAACATACAGTTTTCTACAGTGGGTAAAACAATTTACATTCCTACCAATGACATCATGTTGTTGCTTCTATTCAGTTTCCTTGCTAGGTAACACAGGTACCCTGATAATCCATTGTGATTTTGATTTGCATTTCCCTGACAACAATTGACACTGAACACTTATTCATAAACTTGGCCACCATTTCTGGCCACCTTGTCATTTTGACAAGGCAGCTACTCAGTTCTTTTGTGCATTAATTAATTTATTTATTTTTTTAATTCTATGACATAGCCTTTATTTAACTTGTTCTTCCATTACCCAATGTGTTCCCAGATAAACATACTATTGCTCCTTTACACTCTCCAGTGTCTGCTCATATCTCACCTTCTCACAAAGGCCATCTGTAGCCTTTTCATACAGCCAGCAATGGTTATTTCACATTATATTCTACCTCTCTACCTACAGCATCTAAAACAGTACCTGGAAACATCTACTCAATAAACATACAAAGCAACAAAACATACTGTACTATTTTCCTGTGAGTAATTCTTCAGTCACCTTTACTTACATATACTATATACGTATATATGAAACTGGTTTATCATCACACTAAGTGTTTCTTCCCAATCGGGCCTCTCTCAGGGGTGAACATTTCTATGTAGCTCTGTAACAAAATCATCCTCTTCAGACTGTATTGAGGACTTCATCTACCTTCTTTAGGTTGGATTTTTCCTTCTAGTGCTTTCTGTAGGGCTGGGTTTGTGGATAGGTATTGATTAAATCTGGTTTTATCATGGAATATTTTGTTTACTCCGCCTATGGTGATAGAGAGTTTTGCTGGATAGAATAGTCTGGTTGGCATCCGTGGTCTCTTAGTGTCTGCATAACATTTGTCCAGGACCTTCTAGCTTGCATAATCTCTATTGAGAAGTCTGGTGTTATTCTGATAGGTTTGCCTTTATATGTTACTTGGTCTTTCTCCTTTGCAGCTCTTAATATTTTTTCTTTGATCTGGATGTTTAATGTTTTGATTATTATGTGGCGAGATGACTTTCTTTTTGGATCCAGCCTATTTGGTGTTCTGTAAGCTTCTTGTATCTTCATAGGTATTTCTTTCTTTAGGTTAGGAAAGTTTTCTTCTATGATTTTGTTGAATATATTTTCTGTGCCTTTGAGTTGGTATTCTTCTCCTTCTTCTATCCCTATTATTCTTAGGTTTGGTCTTTTCATGGTGTCCCAGATTTTTTGGACGTTTTGTGTTACGACTTTTTTGTCTTTAGTGTTTTCTTTGACTGACGAATCTATTTTCTCTATTGTGTCTTCAGTGTCAGAGATTCTCTGTTCCATCTCTTGTATTCGGTTGGTTATACTTGTTTCTGTAGTTCCTGTTCGTTTAGTCAGGATTTCTATTTCCAGCATTCCCTCAGCTTGTGTTTTCTTTGTTGTCTCAATTTCTTTTTTCAGATCTTGGAATGTTTCTTTCATCTGTTTAATTATTTTTTTTTGGCTTTCTTTGCTTTCTTCCAATTTTTTGTTTGTTTTTTCTTCCATTTCTTTAAGGGAATTTTTTATTTCCTCTTTAAGGAAGTTTTTCATTTCCTCTTTAAGGGAGTTTTTTATTCCCTCTTTAATGGAGTTTTTCATTTCCTCTTTAAGGGAATTTTTTATTTCCTCTTTAATGGAGTTTTTCATTTCCTCTTTAAGGGAGTTTTTTATTCCCTCTTTAATGGAGTTTTTCATTTCCTCTTTAAGGGAATTTTTTATTTCCTCTTTAATGGAGATTTTCATTTCCTCTTTGAGGAAATTTTTTATTTCCTCTTTAAGAATATTTTTTATTTCTTCTTTAAGGGCCGCTATCATCTTCTTTAAGTCATTGTTAGGATTAATTTCTTCTGTTTCTTCTGCCTTGGTATGTTCAGGACTTGCAATTGTAGGGTCGGTAGGTTCTGGTGTTGTCATATAGGCCTTTTTGTTGTTGCCTGTATTTTTCCGCTGGCGTCTACTCATCTCTTTCTCTGCTCAGTGCAGATGGTGTAAGACCCTAACCCTTCAGGCTTACACCTCTAAGCCTCAGAAATGAGAAACTTCAAGCACCGGGAAATGAGAAACTAAAAATCTGGTTCTCTGGGCAAGCTGACCACCCCTGTTCTCAGTCGGTGAGGTATATATTTACGATTCTGGTGATCTGGTTCGGTGGTTGTGTGGTCTTAATAAGTTCTTTTGAGAGCTTCTTGAAATACAGGATCCAAAGACACCTCTTACTCCGTGGCTTGCTGTATAGCTGGGTGGCTGGCCCCTGATGTCTTCCTCCTTCTCTGGCTCCTCGATCCTTCAGGTTCCTGCGAGCACCGAGGCGTCCTCCCTCGTTGCCTCTGTAGCCACAGCTGCACTGATCCCTGCCACGGAGCTCAGGTCTCGCAGGGTGCTGCGCTCTCCACTAGTTCCCAATTGAGAAGCAATCAGCAAGGTGATTAACATCCACTGTGTGGGTACAGGTGTCCCTGATCCTTGTAGCTCCTCTTCTTGCGTTCACCCAGCTCTGTCGCGCCCCAAAGGGTCACCCGGGGAGCCCCCGGCCGCTGCTTCTTCCCTGTGCTCACTATGACCACGCCGCTTGTACCGCGCCTCTCACCCGTGTGCCCGGCGATCCGCTCACCCGCAGGCCTGGGGAGACCATGCAGGAAGGATCGATCCAAACCGCGGATTCCCGAGGAAGGCAGAGAAACTTTGATGCTCTAACCAGCTTTTCTTAACTTAAATTAATCCTTCTATCTTTTTTCTCTGAGCTTTTATCTTTCACTTTTTCTGTTTACCTTTTTTGACGTCTTTCTTTATGGCCCTGTTCCTCTTACTTCCACATCAGTTCATCATCCTATTTTGCTCTCACACTCGGCCCACCAGCGGCGGCCGCCATCTTGATTCTCGGTGCACCCTGTCCCCTTTCTTAACAGAGACAGAGGAAGAGTGGATTGGGGTGTGCAGGGGAATTGGGAAAGGAATTGGAGAAAAGGAGGGAGGGGAAAATGAGGTCAGGATATAAAATAATAAATTCTTAAATTATTAGAAGAATAACCGTACAAACACACAGACAAAAATAAAATATTGTTTGTATATTGACTACTGATGAGCCTCAGTGTAGGATAGTCATTCTTAACTTCCCTAATGCTGTGACATCTTAATATAGTTCTTAATTTCTTGGTTACCTTAAACTATAACATTATTTTCATTGCTCTTTAATAAGCATAATTTTGTTCATGTTATGAATTGTAATGTACATATCTGATATTGCTGACTGTCTGTCAAGAGCCCTGCTAAATTTTCATTGCAACTGCCAAAGGGACTATGACCCACAGGTTGAGAACTGTGGCTGTATGATTTCTATAAACTGATTATGTAGAGAGTTTTACATACAAGCAAAAATAAACAAGATGTAACTTATTCTTCAAAAATTGTCAAGGAAATTCAAGGTAGATACCTGATAACCTAGTATCCTTGAACACTTCTCAAAAATTGGCAAAATGACTCAAATAATCTATATAAATGCTTTGACAAATGCTAAAATGAGTGTTCTATTAAAGCAAATGTAAATGCTAAATTGCGCTGGTAGTTGAATTCCTTTCATAAGCTGTTTTGAGTAAAATAATAAAAAATAAAAATATCTATATGTCACAGAAAAATCTTCCACACCTTTAAACCTTCAAAATTATTCATTTCATAGCAAAAGTAATGCAAATTCCCAGTGTGATTCAATACAACTAATTCATACCACTGCATATACATGATTATTATATCATTTTTATAAGGAAATAGAATGTTTTGATTAATAGATAACCATGCAATAAAAATATATGGAAGTACATAGAGGAAAACATGTATGAAAACAATGATACACATTAATCTTTTTTTTTCATTTTCCTTTATCAAGAAATTTTCTACTCACTCTACATACCACACACAGATCCCATCTCCTCCCTCTTCTTACCCTCCAGCCCTCCCTCCCAAGCCACCCCAGATCCCCACATCCACCAAATCAAGGTCTCCCATGGGGATTCAGCAGAGCCCAGCACACTGAGCCTCAGCAGGTCCAAGCCCTTCCACACTGCACCAAGGCTGTGCAATGTATCACACCACAGGCACTCGGCTCCCAAAATCCTGCCCGTGCCACAGGGGTGGATCCTGATCACCCTGTCTGAGTGAACCCCAAACAATTCAAGCCAAACATCCATCTTTCATATCCAGAAGAGCGAGTCCAGTCCCATGGGGGCTCCACAGCCTCTAGTCTACAGTTCATGGGCTTCCACCAGTGATACACATTAATCATAAGCAATAGCACATTACCATATTCTAGACTTTGAAATGTCTGTAGTATAAATCATTTCCATCTGCCCTCAGTGTGTCAAGCGTTAGAATGTGCTTTGATACAGAATGTCTTTCTGTTTGGTACAACCCCATGGATCTTAGAATACGTTAACTTTAAAATCTGGAAGGCTGCTACACAGACTACTTCCTATGCTCTTTGGTGCCCAGAATCAGAATGTTCTGGCATCAGCTTCAATTTGTGTTTCTTTCTAAGACAAGACTGTTAGCAATCTAGATTGTACTAATCTAACAATGTGTAAAGAAACCTGGCCACTCTCTATTTTGCACCTTGCATTTCTGCAACCTCATGTCCATGGCAGACATTCATAATCTCTGGAATTTATACTACCTAGAAAGAAAGAGACAAGAAAAAAATTAGATAAAGTTGAAATATTACATTTGAATATTGAAGTGACATTTGAATTATTTCTATGGATTCCTTGAGAGAATCAGGAAAAAATACAGGTTATGATTGCAACTGAGCAATATTACATCCTATGGTTATATGGTAATTTGTTGAACAAATGAACTGAGGAAGAACTGGGTGGCAAAGAGTACTTATATTTAGGTGGATTTCACAATCAAAAGTTTCAACAAGGAAAATCTAGGTGGTTGGAGTTGAAGTGTCTTCATCAATAGCCAAAGGTATTAAACTGGGTGCGGGCATGCCATATTAAGGTTTGCATAGATATGGCATTTGATGGTGAATCCAAAAGAATCATCTTCCCTGTTTAAAAGAAACTTGAGAAAGAATCTAATGATTTGTCTCACTGTGAAACTATGAAATGATGGAATTTTAGAATGAAACCTGGAAACTAAAATGATGCCTCATTGGAGACATTGGGGAGGCATCAGTTTCCTTCTGTGCCTTGGGTGTAGGTAAGTATATTTCTTACCCAGTGAGAGAAATACTTTCGGCTGTGGCTACCCCTCAGGTTCCATCCACTATTTCAAATACAGCTGTCAGTTATGTTTTAATTAAGGATCTCAGGGAAATGCAGTGTGAGGGTCACTGCAACTTCTTACAGCTGTGTTCAGACTCAATTTAAAATGTCTGCGCCCAGTTTAAAGGAGAGCACTGAAGCCACACACCCAGGTTGCAGAGATTTCCATGATCCACTGGAATAGCAGACCCTCCCAGTGCAGGAAAGGAGAAGCTAAGATTGATCTGTCTCTAAAAGTTCATGAGTTTCTGAATCTCTGCTGTGTCTCAAGTCACTGATCGGGGACATTTTTTCTGCTTTCTGGTCTCTGAGTGTGGTATCAGGGAATGCAAGTGCTGTTGCCTTTGCACACAAATAGTATCAGAAAGGTGAAACTTTAAGATAAAATTCCTGACATGATCCATAAGGAAGGGGAAGGACAGATGGCATGTTTTCAGGTAAATTCATGAACAAGGATAGGACAGGTTGACACTGCACAATTAAATGCTTCTTTTGAAGAGCTCTCAAACTTCACTATAGTTCCTCATTGTAAGAAAAATATATTTTTATTATATTCTGAATGTAAATCCTTTATTACCAGTGTCCTTTCTGTTCTTCATCCTTCTTTCCACCCTTTCCTGCCTCTTTTATTTTACAGGATGACTTTTCTATATGAGTTCATGATCTGAAATATTTACAAATTTTATGATTTTAGAGATGAATGTTGAAACTCAATTCCTATTGTGTACAACTTCAGACATTGTTTATCCCTGAGAAAAGGCACATATTTCATGAAATGTTTACATATTGGGAACTTTAATCTCATGAAAAATTCACAACATCCTCCCTCTTAATATTTAACATTTAAAACCTGCATATCAATTACTGATAACACAGGAAGTTCTTTAATTAAATACTCTTTTCTGGGGCAAATAAGGACTCAAATCATCATAACAATGAAAAATTGAATTTTCAATTCAGAGTCCATTAACTTTCAAGGATGTAGCTATCAATTTCTCCAAGGAGGAAAGGGAATGCTTGGACACATCCTAGATGGATTTGTACAGAGAGGTCATGTTGAAGAACTACAGCAATCTAGTTTCTGTAGGTGAGAATAAATTCTTTCATGTTTGCTGCTTAACCCTAGAAATGTCTAGCAACTTGTATTAGTATTTTACAATGTTTTCTATCAATGAATTCCAATTATTTCTACATATTGGTGAGTGTAATATTGACTGAAAATTTTCTTATTTTAAAAGGTCTTTTAAGTTATATTTTTGGTTGTGAGCCAAGCCTTTAACAGCTGAGTCAAGGCTGGCCACACTAGTAGAAGCCCATGAACTGTGGACTGGTGGCTGTGGAGCCCCCATGGGACTGGACTAGGCCCTCTGGATACAGAAGATGGTTGTTTGGCTCAAACTCTTTGGGGGGCACCCAGGCAGGGGGATTGGGATTTGTCCCTGGTCTATGGGTAGGCTTCTGGAATCCGGTGCCTGTGGTGTGACACCTTGCACAGCCTTGGTGCCGTGGGAAGGGGCTTGGACCTGCCTAGGTTCAGTGTGCTGGGCTTTGCTGACTCCCTATGGGAGACCTTGATTTGCGAGATGTGGGGAGGCGGGGTGGCTTGGGAAAGATTGCTGGGGGGTGTGACGAGGGAGGAGGGGGGGTCTGTGGATAGCATGTGGAGTGAGTAGAAAATGTCTTAATAAAGAAAAATGAAAAAACAAACAAAAGAAAACAAAACAAAACAAAAAAAGCTCTTTTAATTTAGCCCAATACTTCCTTCAATCCAAATTTTTTTGCAGTCAGTCAGTCAGTAGCAATAATGTTTGAATACAGTTTGATTATAATAGCTTTATTTTTGTAATAGGATAATATAAGGAAAGTTGAATGTATACAAAATTAACATTATGGATTTCTTAAAAGTCTACAACACCTGTAATAAGAGTTAGGAAACAGACTTTATGGCCATGTGCTCCACAGTCTAGGGATTTGTATTAAAGCACATGGAAGATTTCTCAAATCTTTTATCTCTGGGTGTACAGCTGAAACCTGAAAAATAACAGTCTTGTTAGGCATGGCCACAACATTTTACCCACATCTATTTTGATTGAACTACTATAACTGTAGCAATTTTTTCAAGATATAGTCAGTCCTTTATCCAGATTCCCGACTGTCCTTGTCTGTGGACCCCAAGAAATAGCCAATAAGGACATTTATGGAAGATCTAAAATTGATTTCTTAATTCCACAATGCTATTCTCAAGTACTGTTGAAGGAGGAAATCTCTCAACCCCCATCCCACCTCTCCCTTTCTGCACTGTGACTCCACCAGCTTCCAAGTTGGTCAATGACCTCAATTCTTGCCCCAGTCCTCCTTCTTTTATAAGTCTCCACTAAAAGCCATACAGATTGGAGGTCACTCATGAACTGGTAATTTTTCCTTCTCACTGACCAGTCAAGGCCTAGAATGGAAGGAGTTGCAGGACTATTTTCCCAGCACTGGACAGCAGAGGCAGGATTAGGTGTGCAAATAAATTCTCACTAACACAGAATGAGGCAAGCCTAAACTAAAGGAGACATTTCTCTACACAGAAATCTATAAACAACATCACTTGAAAGAAAAGAATTAAAACTATTGATCATCTAGAGACATTGGAGAACAGAAACAAATAGGTAAGAGCAGGAATGCACTAAAAGAAAGTGTTAAAAATGATACCAATAAGTAATTTTTAAAATGATAAATTAATGTATGTTTAAGATAAACAATCTTAGCTGTATTAATTTTTGAAAAAGAATAGGCCCTTCCCTAGTAGAGGGAATGTCATTAATATGAGATAGATTGATCTTGCCCATATGTATATGTTGGCTGCTGAGATCTATACCTTGACACATAGAGTTACAGTCAATGACCTATTTCTCCAGCATCTGAGCTGACATAACGGTGTCAAGCAGGATCGAACATATCTGCATAGGATTGTTTCCTAATTGTAAATTCAATATTCATTGGCTCAAGATAATCTTCCCAAATATTACACCCACACAATCTTGTCTGTAATTATTCTTGTGACATACATTAAAATGTGCTGGGAAATTATAAAATAACTCCTGCTACCACAGTCAGGTCCTTTTCATAATAGTGACCCCAGTAGCTGATTGCCTCCCTTCCTTCCCCCTGCAGTGTACACAATTCCTTCTACTTAGTCTGAAGTCAGAAGCAATGCTCCACATGTGAAACTTTTTCCTGTGATTACATTGGATTGTTAACTACATGATTCAAATGGATAATTTGAAAACTCTGCGGTGGTACAGTCATTTAATTTAAGAATTTGAAGGTGTAGTATAGAGGACAGCAAGATCATTAGCCCAGAGAGCAACAGGATAGGAGCAAGGCCACCAGAGTGAGCATAAGAGAGCTTGTCTCAGAAACAGTTTCCTAACAGCATGGAAATACAGCTGTCCTAAAATTAATATTCCTTCCCATGGAGAAATCACTTCACATGCTTAGGATATTAATAAGGAAAATACTTTTAATAATAGTATGCATCCATCTCTGGCAAATGCTCAAGGAGAATACAGCCTAGGCACATTTTACATTGAACATGTGCTGTTATCCTTGTGTCTTTTAGCTTCCTGCTCCAGGTTGCACTTTGAACAATTTAAACAGAGACAGGCAACTTGTAGGTCTAGCCATTTAGGCTGATGGGTTAGTTACACAGAAAAATAGTCCCAGAATTGTTTCTTAAATATACCAGTGACCAGGCTGGAGAGATGGCTCAGAGGTTAAGAGCACTGGCTGCTCTTTCAGAGGTCCTGAGTTCAATTCCCAGCAACCACATGGGTGGCTCACAACCATCTGTAATAAGATCTGGTGCCCTCTTCTGTGTGCAGACAGAACACTATATATGTAATAAATAAATAAATCTTAAAAAAAAGAACATTATTGAGTAAGCCCACCAGTGGTCTTGAGCCTAATAGATAACCATACCTCCATGTCAGATCTTAAGCAGCACACCACAAAGGTCCTGGTTCCAGATCATTACCAGCTCTCCAAAACATATTCTGGATTTTAGTGAAGGAGCTCTGTTTCATTGCCAATAGGCCCTTAGTGAAATCTCCCAAGGCCTAGCACCCAGGCAATAAGTAGTTGTCCCAAGAATGTTCCTTCCCTTGCTTGAAGGCCTATATGAAAACCTTGCTTGATCAGACCAGTCGTAAACACAAACGTGTTTTACTTTTCAAATAATTGTCACCTGGTGTCATATTGCCCATCTGGCAACACTAGACTTTTCTCAAGAAGAAACCTGGAACTTTATAGCACACCAGGCCCTAAAGTTGGTTGTGACCCTGTAATGCCTCAATGAGCAGCTTGTTAGAATCTCATTCTTTATATGGGGTTGGGCATAGTGGCTGGTTGTATATCATTGGTGGCTCCTTTGTGATGTTTTGGAGTCAAATGTGTGGACAATCCTGGTGGACAAATGTGTTTCCTACTGTCCTAATCTGAAACAGGCCTGGCTAGAATATATTTATCTTTACGGTGTTTTAGGCAGTCCTCCCTCCACTAAATTCTATTTTTTGAGACTTACTATCTCCTGAGCATTAGTAAATTATTTAAATCACCAATTCTACTCATTTGCATTACACCTTAGTAGTGGAATGCTACCCAATGCATGAGATGCCCTTTACAGTTGATCACAAAATTAACTATAAATGGACCTTACATGAAAAAATTAAATGCAAAATACTGAATCTCTACACGGTACTAGAAGGTATTCTCCAATTTTGGCAACCTGCTTTCCTTGGGTGCACCAAAAGCTTGTTGAAGTTGAAAGATGTTTTGTTTTTGTTTTTGTTTTTATTTTTTGGTTTGTTTTAGTTTTTTTTTTTTTTGAGATAGGGTTTCTCTGTGCAGTTTTGGTGCCTGTCCTGGATCTTGCTCTTTAGAACAGGCTGGCCTTGAACTCACAGAGATTCACATGGTTCTACCTCCCAAGTGCTGGGATTAAAGGCTTGTGTCAGCACCACTCAGCTCATGTATCACCACTGTCTGGCTTCAAAGATATTTTTAAGCAGAGCTCCCTACTTCCAATTCTGTGAGCAGATCATTCCATAGAGCAGTTATTCAGAGGCCTGCCCCTTAGTCCAGGGAGGTTCAAGTACCACATAGGACCTCATAGCACAAAGATTCTGCAGGCAGGTTCCCATCCAGATCTGGGGAGGACCAACCACTTTGGATCCTACACCTCATCATCTGCTCCACCCCATCTGGAGCCAGCAGCCCCTCACTCACCAAGTCATGGTTTCCCAGCCCAGCTATGCTCTCTGCTCAGCTCCCTGCAAAAACACTCACAGCACAGCACACAAGACCAACAGTACCTGTTCCTGTTGAAAGCCATGTCTGAAGGCAGTGGCATCAGGAAGGACCCTGCACCACTTTTGGTCACCTGGAGGACCTGATAGGCTAGTCAGACCTGAGTGACAAGAGCACAACCCATAGGGTTACAGTGTGCTTAAAAACACAGCACAATGGTTCCTGTCCCTCCCTTACACCCCAGAAAACACTTTTTCTAGATCAGCAGAAATATGCATATCAATAGCACTTGCCCCTAGCTGCAAAAGCAGACCTTGCTCTCCTCCTGCTCTCCATAGGAACTATGGCTTCTTCCTCCTGGAGACAATGTGGCTAGCTAGCTTGTCCAGCCCACTATACTATGTGGGGTGGAGTGATTCCCTGTCACACAGGTAGAAGGGTGACCAGAATATTAACAACTAAAGAGATATATAAAGACACATAAGAAGAGTGTTAGTTGTGTGCCTTAGCACTGACATCAGGGGCACTGAAGGTATTTTTTACCTGGTTGTCACAGGTACTCAAACAACCAGCAAAAAAAAGCAGGAAGTAGATCACAAACAAATTAATAGGTCTTTCCCCCATCAGAAAGCTGGATGAAGGCACCATTGCTTCAGGAGTTTTATTCCTGAAACTCAGAGCAAACTGTGGGCAATTTAATGATAAAGATTAGTCCTCATAGAAAGTGAATACTTAGAGAATAATGGAGCTAGGAAGAATGCATTTATGAATGCCATTGTTGGCCAGCACATGCAGGTAAAAACAAAAAAAAACAACAACAACAACAAAAAAAAAACACAACTGTATTATTCAAGCTTCTCTATATGACCTGGACTAGTAGAATAAATATTTGCATGTCTGTAAATGTTTATTTTATAGAATATCTTACAAGAATGCAGGATGGGAAGAAGATCATTTTCACGAGCCCTGCCTACTGTCTGTCTCAGGGCTGTGACATCATTGCAGGGAATTTCATTTTTAAGCTTGATTTTACTTTAGATATATGGGTGTTTCCCTCCAGGAGTCTGTGCAGAGTACTAGCAGAGGCCAGAAGAGAGCTACAGGAGATGGTTAGGTTTAATGAAACCTGTGTTCTATGAAAGAATACCTGGTGCTGCTTTTAACTGTTAAGCTATCTCCCAAGCCGCTTCTTTATTTATAATTTAATTTCATACATTTTAATTAATATGTATTAAATCATTTCCCCTTCCTTGTCCTCTCTCCATCCCCTCCATAATTTTTCCCTTCCAATTTCTTCCCTGTTAAGCATGTGAGAATATGTAAACACAAATATATGAATAAAACCTGCTGAGTCCATTTCTGTTGATTGTGTTTATAGGGATTCAAGGGTGAGCACACCATATTGGATATGTAATTAGGGAGCTCATCCCTGCCTGAGGCTAATTATCCCACCTGCAGTAGAATTCCACTATTTAATGAGCAACAAGAGTCTTATACCCAAGTGATCTATGTGCCTTAGACAGGATACTTTATCAAGAATAGAAAATATAATCAAGAATGGTAAACTTGAGTTGGTAAATACCTCAGCTAACAATTGCTGGTGCCATGGCCCTGTATTTCTGGAGCTGCACTGAAGGCTATGGACATTGTCCTGAGCCAATAACATTCTCCCTTGGCTCTGTGATCTTCTCCCCATATCCCAATAACCATTATTATTTTATATGACTTTGAAATACAGAAAATTCTACCTCCACATTTTAAGTACCATGATTACAGACCTGTGCCACCAAGACAGGGTAAGGGAGCTTCAGCAGCATTCAGTGTGGAATTAGAATGATGTATGAGTAACAAGAGCAGTTACAATTAACTATTCACAAACTGCTTACTCTGTCAGCCTGAATTTCACCATCTGCAAAATAAGAAAAGAACTCTTCCTAGGTCATTGATGAGTTATAACAGTCTCAATAACAAAGAAAAATAAAAATCCTCACAGTTGGAGCAGTGGACATTATGGCAAGAAGGCTACATTTGAT
>CABHPP010000241.1:35971-55974 GCA_902168425.1 Peromyscus attwateri | reverse complement strand
GCATGCAATTCCCCATTAAGCCTTCTCACTGTAGTGCCCAAATAACATTTGTAGTAATAGTCCATCAGTAAACATTATATCTCCTTTGTAAACAGTATTTTTATCCAAGGATACAGTAAAATAGGAATATTTGAATAACAAATCCTACTTGCAAGCCAAAATGGTAGTCATACATTCATCGTTTGTGTGTGTGTTACTTTATTTTGAAATGTAAACATAAACACATGCTTACAGTAGGTTTTTAAATTTTTTTATTTATTTGTATTTTATGTATGAGTGCTCTGAATATATACCTACATGCCAGAAGAGGGCTTCAGATCCTATTATAGATGGTTGTGAGCCAACATGTGATTTCTGGGAATTGAACTCAGGACCTCTGGAAGAGTAGCCAGTGATCTTAATCCCTGAGCCATCTCTCCAGCACCCAGTGTTTATAACAGTTTTATAAACAGATTCTCAGGCTGGAGAGATGGCTCAGCAGTTAAGAGCACTGGCTGCTCCTCTAGAGGTCCTGAGTTCGATTCCCAGCAACCACATGGTGGCTCACAACCTTCCTTAATGAGATCTATTACCCCTTCTGGTTTGCAGACATACTTGCAGATAGAACACTGTATACATAATAAATAAATATTTTTAAAAAATTAAAAAATAAAAAAATAAACAGATTCTCAGAAATTCAATTGAGTGTCAGAGACATTGCTCAGTGGGTAAAGGTAGGTGGTGCTAAGTCTGATGACTTGAATTCAATTCCTGAGAAACCCACATGACCCCCATAAATTTTCCTATGATTTCTAGGCTTGGACTGTTGCATATGCACATCCACACACTATCACATAAGGGAACATTTTTAAAGCCCAAATAAGGGCCAGTCAAGCCACTTGGATAAAGGCACTTGTTGCCAATTTGAGCACTTTTATTTGATCTCTAGATCTCAGTGGGAGGAGGGAAAGAGACTAGACATGTTAGTTGTTCTCTTGTTTCCACATGCACTCACAACACAAATACACATGTACTTTTTTTAAATAGAAGAAATTAACTTACTACAGAAAACAGCCATATTATTAAATAAGAATAAACATGATTTACATGTTGAAATCAACACAGTAGAGTGTTTGAAGAAGTGTTACTTTAACCTCAAAACAATGATGGTTTCTGTCTCATATTATCCTTTCATCTATGACTTTAAAATAGGTCATTATAGAAGCATATCTTAAATTTGGGAAATTTTCTAGTATAACCTGACTATGTTTATTAATGTGAGATAACTTAGTATTGTTTTCTGATGTTTATTGAGGTATAGTATGATGTATTTTAATTGTAAAATTACAGTATTTTATAAAAATAACAATTGTATAGAAATAGGCGAGTAATTGAGTAATAGTTTCAGTTTCAGAAAAATAAACTATGATTTTTTTTTTTTCTGATAGTCTACCTACTGTTTCCATGATAGGTCCCAAATGTATTATGTCTGAGAGAAAGTAGGTGATCTAAATGACTCAAGATGAATTGATTTGGCCACAGTTTCAGAGATTTCAGCCCATTGTCTAGGATGTTTCATTTTTTTAAGGGGTGTGTGTGTGTGTGTGTGTGTGTGTATGTGCTTGTGTATTCTTGTACATGCATACAAATGAAAGCTCACACAGAGGACACTAACTAATGGCATGAATTCTTCCTGGAGCTAGTGCTAGATTCGGTTTTCTGCTGCTTGATGTAGGTGTTGGCAACTGAACTTAGCTCCTCTCAAAGAGATGTTTGCTCTTTTTAAGTAAGCCATCTCTCCTGTTGCAATACCTAATCTTCTTAAGCTTCCCAGAACTACCTGCCCAAGGTGTCACTGTAGAGGTCATATTGACTCCTCTCCCATTAATTAGTAGTCAAAGAAATGTCCCCATGAATTTGCCTAAAGACCAAACTTATAGATGTATTTTCTCAAATGAGGATCTCTTTTCCCAGATGATTCTAGCTTGTGCCAAGGTGAAAAAAAGAACTAACTACCATGGGACACAATACAAGTATCTTACACACTTGAGTAAGTAAGGTTAGGTAAACTGGCATTTTATTTGTAATAATTCATTTGAATGAATACCACTAAATGTATGTTGAAATTTGTTGTAATACAGGCATTGGAAATGCATGCTTTCCCAGAATTGTTCTTAATACAAGCCACAGATCAAAGTATGTTTTCCTAGGATTGCATCATGTAGGAAGATGTATATAGTGGGAATTCCCTCTGCCCATGACCTTGGGCTATCCAGCCTGATAGAAATGGTGCTTGTTATCTGCCTTCGTAACCACTTAAGAGGAGAAAGGGGCCAAGGGCTCTTGGGTGGTGACGACCAGATCAGGCATCCTGAAGCAGCTTGTGATCAGTACCCAGCTTTAAGGACTCTGCAACTGGATTTACCTTATCAGGGAGTCTATTTTCCCCATAGAATCTCTTAAGATATATATATATATATATATATATGTATATACACATATATATATGTATATATATACATGCCACTGAGGCTCTCATTACAGATGTACTTATATGACTATAAAAATATTTATGTTAAGTTTCCTTTACACAGTGAAAATTACTGGAGTGCAGTAACCATGTATTCTACCATCCACAATGCATGAAGGACTGCTCTGTATATAATAAATGGGCTGTTATAAGTCTTTTCATAAGCTAACTATGTAAATAAGTAAACAACAAAACTATAGCAAAACAGAACTAATATATTCTCACCTTAAAGATTCTGAACTGAGATCATACCAGGGGATGCTGAGACCAGCATCATCAGACGAGGCACAAGTGGGACATTCATGGTATGGTGACCGGAAGTAACCAGGAGAGGCTGCTCCTAATGAAGTGGCAGCAGTTCTCACCAAGTGCTGGATTTGTCAGGGAACATAATCCCAAGTTATGAATGGCATGCCCAAATAGGCATAGGGTAGACTCTATAGAACTGTGAGGGATACCTAAAAGGATTTTGTATCCCTAAGACCTGTACCCACTTGGTCCTTTGAAAAGTCTCTTTTAGCCTGGCAGTGGTGGCACACATCTGTAATCCCAGCACTCGAGAGGCAGAGGCAGGCGGATCTCTGTTGAGTTCGAGGCCAGCCTGGTCTACAGAGCTAGTCCAGGACAGGCACCAAAACTACATAGAGAAACCCTGTCTCGAAAAACCAAAAAAAAAAAAAGAAAAAGAAAAAAAGAAAAGTCTCTTTTAGAATTCCATGGGAAACACCCCCTTTAATCTTGCCAAAATCACCATTGGCTATAATACAATATGACCTTGATAACCTAAAGAGAAAGTGACTTTCTCTTCTACAAAACACTCTGAACACCACATAATGTGAGCAAATACTTGATGATACCCCTGTTGCAAAATCATATTACACTTAGACTCACTTTCTAAAAGACAAACCTTATGTTTCAGGTGCTACTGGTCTAGAGCTTCTTGATCCACTAGCAAGACTTTCCCATTTACAAATGAGACAAGGAAACTGAAAAGAAGGAAAACACTGAACTCCATGCTGATGCTGCAAGCGATCTCTGTTGCTGGTGTCTGTGTAACTTGTAGCGGGATCACAGGCCCCATTGCCATTCTACTCTAAGATTCACACATGGAGGACTAACTTGTCATGAGGTTCAGTGTGATTATATAACAGGGATTTCCGCACTTTGATTTAACACACCTATGACATGCTCTTACTATTATATTTTAAATGCCTTGATTCGTACTTTCTAGGTTCTCTTATCATAGATGAAAAAAAACCTTCATGGGAATGTTATTATATGGAAACACAGATTGTGTGTTAATGATCACAGATATTTGGCTCTAGAATTGATTTTTTCTGTCTGAATGTGAAATATCCTCCACAGTTCATGGGTTTGAATGCTGGATCCTGATTTTGCAGTTTTAAACACTTTAGGAAATGGAGACTTCTTTGAGTAATGGGTTGTGGTGGAGTACTCAAGGTTTATGGCTGTTGGAAATTTCTATTTGCTACCTGATTCCTGAGCTCAGACTCAGTTCTCAAGCTAGATATCCCACACTGTTCCACAGTCTTCCCCACAATAATGCAGTATTCTCCTGGAACTACAAGCTAGAAAATACCTTTCATCCATTATATCACAGGTTGTCAGGCTTTTTTTTCTGGAAAGGAGACAGTAATACAAAGAATTCTCTCATGTTCTCTTGAAGGAAAAAAGTACATTGTTGTGTCTCTGATTTTTATTTATTTATTTATTTTTTTGGTGTTATGAGACAGGATTTCTCTATGTAGATCCAGCTGTCCTAGAACTCCCTTTGTAGAATAGGCTGATCTCAAACTCAAAGAGATCCACCTACTTCTACATTCCAAGTGGTAGGATTAAAGGTGTTCACCAACACCACCCAGCCTGAATCATTGATTTTTGTATCTAAGTGTCAGGACTCACAGAAAAACTTCTCATTCATGTAACTACCCAAGTCAGTGGCAGGTACCAGCTTATACCTAACTACTTAGCATTATTGTTTCCATGGACATGCAGTTACAGACATATGTGAACAGTCATGTGGGTGCTAGGACCAGAACCTGGGTCTACATCCAGTGCTCTTAACCATTGATCAATCTCTCCAGCCCCTCTAACACACTTTCCATAAAGTAAAATAGAATGCCATACAGAGGAGACTGGAGAAGTGAAGACCATGGGATGTCCTTTGAGGAAAGCTTCAGGCCTGCAGTGGATCTGTCCTAAAAGAGAAGCTATGTGTGTTGCAGATGATAGGGCTGGAGGAGTGGGACTACATAAGCCCCTTGGAGTTTAGGCAATTTCACCATAATCTCAGGATACTGGACAAGGAGCTTCAAGAGTTGATGTTCGCTGGAATTTGATCTTGTTTTGTCTGTACATTCCTTGCTATGCTCTGCTTCTTTCTTTGTAGAATAGGAATGATTGTTCTGTTCTATTGTATGCTGGAAACATAGTCTCACATAAGGATATGGTAGAGTTTGGTCAGTTAAGAAGTTATTCTCACTATCTAATTGTTGAAGAGAGATGTGTTGGTTAAATAAGAATGGCACCCCTAGACTCATATGTTTGAATCCTTATTTCCCAATGGGTGGGACTGTTTGGGAATGAGTAGAGCTATGGACTTTTTGAAGGAGGTGTGCTGTGAGGATGAGCTTTGAGAGTTCAGAAGCCTCTGTCTGACCATGCTTAGCGTACTTTCTATCTCCTGCATGAGGTTCAAAATACAAACTCTCAATTCTTCCAATTCTTAGCTGTTTACTCTGCCATCATAGACTCTAACACTCCAGAATTGTAAGTCCAACTTAGTGCTTTCTTTCATAACTTACACTGGTGTTGCACGACTCTTACATCAAAAACCCTTATAATAAAAACACTATAATAAAAACCCAGAGCCAGATATTGTAAATGCTGAAAGACCAAAGTGACTAAGGAACAAGCCACAGCCACTTCTCACCTTGCCAACTCCTCAGCAGATCCTGTCTCCACGAATCCTCAGACTGAATGCTCCTGATTCCTCAGGCAAAAAAACCTCTCTAGTTCCTGTCTCCTCGTGCCTTATATGGCTTTCTCCACTGAGCTCTATCACTTCCTCTCTCACCCTTCCTAGTGCTGGGATTAATGGGGTATGTGCTTCCCAGATACTGGTACAAAGGCTTGAGATCTCAAGTGCTGGGATTAAAGGTGTGTGCCACCACTGCCTGGCTCTTTCTTTCTTTTTTTTTTTTTAATGTATTTTATTAAATTTTCTATTCCTTTTAAATAACAACCACAGATTCCCCCTCTCCTCCCTCCTCCTACCCGCAGCCTTGTCCCCCAACCCACCTCCCATTCCCATCTCCTCCAAGGCAAGATCTCCCATGGGGAGTCAGCAGAGCCTGGTACATTCAATTGAGGCAGGTCCAAGCCCCTCCACCCTGCACCAAGGCTGCTCAAGGTGTCACACCATAGGCACTAGGCTCCAAAAAGCTGGCTCATGCACCAGGATGGATCCTGATTCCACTGCCTGGGGGCCCCCCTAAACAGTTCAAGCTAAACAACTGTCTCACCTGTCCACAGGAGTCCATGGGGGCTCCACAGCTATTGGTCTAGAGTTCATGCATTTCCACTTGTTTGGCTGGTCATCTTTGTATGTTTTCCCATCATGATCATGACCTTGATGTCCCTTGCTCATAGAATCCCTCCTCTCTCTCATCAATTGGCGCCCGGCTGTGAATCTCTGCATCTGCTTCCATCAGTCACTGGATGAAGGCTCTATGATGACAGTTAGGGTATTCACCCATCTGATCACCAGAGTATACCAGTTCAGGCATCCTCTTGACTATTGCCAGTAGT
This sequence comes from Peromyscus attwateri, assembly GCA_902168425.1. NCBI lineage: Eukaryota > Metazoa > Chordata > Mammalia > Rodentia > Cricetidae > Peromyscus > Peromyscus attwateri. The sequence continues at coordinate 49,634 of CABHPP010000241.1, read as the reverse complement.
CTAAGGTGGGGTCATCCTTGTGGATTCCTGGGAACTTCTCTAGCACTCTGTTTCTCCCTATTCCCATGATGTCTTCATTTATCATGGTATCTCTTTCCTTGCTCTCCCACTCTGTCCCTGTTCCAGCTCAAAACTCCCATTCCCCTATGTTCTCATCCCCCATCCCTTGCACTCCATTAACCCTTCACCCCTAGTTTGCTCATGTAGATCTCATCTATTTCTGCTTCACTGGCGATCCATGCATCCCTCTTAGGATCCTCCTTGCTAGCTAGCTAGTCTTCTTAGAGCTGTGGGTTGCAGTCTGGCTATGCTTTGCTTTACATCTAGTATCCACTTATGAGTGAGTACAAACCATGTTTGTCCTTTGGAGTCTGGGTTACCTCACTCAGGATGATATTTTCTAGTTCCATCCATTTCTGGCTCTGTTTCTTTTAGACTGGATTAATCTCATACAGTCTAGGGTAGCTTTGAACTTACATGGATGGATACAGATGGATCTCTGCCTCCCAAGTGCTACAATTACAGTGTTATGCCCAGATCTCGGGGACTCCCAAAAGACCACCATTAGACCAAATCCTGTATGTAAAAGCAAAATCCATTTATTTTCAAGCTCAGAGCTTGGACTCTCTGTCCAATGCAGTGGTGAGAACAGAGAGTTCAGAACCCAGGCAGGGTGGGGTTTTTAATCATAGCAAAGGTTGGGGTGAAGGGTTTTCCAGGGTTTAGGACCCTGATTGACTGACATTTGTCTAGGGGTATGGGGAATGTTTGGAATGTCAGGTATTTCCTCTTAGATGCAGGCCCCACGGGGTGGGGTCAGCTTATGGCTTTTCCTGGGTCCAGGTGTTACCAGAAGCTGTGTCTGGGCCTCTAAGCCTGTCATGGCAGCTGTGTGGTCAAGCTGTTTTGGCCACCACCCTGATAAAAGGTGTATGCCACATTGCCTGACCTCTGTGGCTAGATCTGTCCTCTGATCTTCAGGCAAATTTTATTACAAAACCACAAAATATCACCACACCCTGGGCATGGTGTGTTTTATCACAGCAATAGAAAGGTAATGAAACAGAAGTGTTCTATGGAAGATCAGAACACAGAAAAGTCTCCCTTCCAAATACAGAAATTGGAGAGTTGTTGTTCTAACTTTTGCTCTAGAGCAGGTAGTGTCAGTCCATTTCCATTGAGGAAATGAGTGATCCCAAGATAGACAAGTCTAGATGGCCAGGAAGAAGCAACCCTGTTCCAAAATTCCCTTTTACTTCCTAGTAGAGCAATATCAAATTACATAGAAGCTTTCTTCTATAGAAGACTGGCATGCTATGAATGGCGATCCATTGGCACAGGGTTAAATTTATACTAGAATTTATTTAAGATTCAAAGAGTATTATAGTGTACTTAGTGAATCAGAGTTAGCTGGGCTCCATAATAAGATGCTGTCTCAAGCAAGAAAAAACTTGAAACTATATTAAGCTTTTTTTATTTTTGAGATGGCTCTTGCTATGGAAACCACTAGGTAGACTAACATAAACTTGAACTCACAGATCTCAACCTGCCTCTGCCTCACAAGTGGTAGAAGTAATTGCATGTACTATTATGATTGGAAATATTTATTTTTGAAAATTGTGGTATGTCACCAGTGGCAGACAGCTGAAACGACTTTAGGAGGTATTATATTTTGTCAATTCTCAAATGTAGCTTTTCTTTTATGCTATTTAGTTTAATTTGTCTTTTCCAGTGTGTGTGTGTGTGTGTGTGTGTGTGTGTGTGTGTGTGTGTGTGTACAATGCAGCACTGGTTCCTCAAAATCACAGTGATCTTGTTGCCTCTGTCATATGGGTGCTAGTATTACAGGAATGCAGTATCACACCCAGCTTGAAAAATAAATTTGCAGGGGAGTAGTGGTGCATGCCTTTAATTCCAGCACCCTGGAAGCAGATGCAGATGGATCTCTGTAAGTTTGAGGCCAGCCTTGTCTACAAAGTAAGTTCCAGGAAAGTCAGAGCTATAGAGAGGAGACCTTGTTTGAAAATAAAAAGCAAAAAAACAAAAACAAAAAAGAGAAAAATAGAGAGAAAGAAAATAAGTTTTATGGTACAGGTTCTCTCTCTGTTTCTCTCTCTCTCTCTCTTTTTACAAAAGGAATTTTAGTCATTACTTTATGAATAATGGTGTTCTGCCTCTATGTGTGTCTTTGCATCCCATTTATGCCTGGTTGCCAGAGAGACCAGAAGATGATGTCAGAACCCAAGGAACTGGAGTCACAGGTAGTGGTGAGCTGCAGCATGGATGGGGAATGGTAACCGGGTGCTCTGAAAGAACTTTCAGTGCTCTTAACTACTGAGGTATTTTCCACCCCCAATTTGTTTTGATAATATTTCCTGGCCAAGGTAGCCTAGGTCACATGGGGTCAGAGTCCTGTTGTCCATTAATGAAAAGAATTCTCCCACAAGTGGGAGAATTAGCCTCAGGCAGGGATAAGCTCTTTTATTAGTAATCCAGTACAACATGGTTCCTCTGAAACCATATACACACAAAAAAGGAACTCAACAGGTGGTATTCATGGTTTTTTTTTCAAAAACTATGGAACGCTTCATAAATTTGCATGTCATCCTTGCGCAGGGGCCATGCTAATCTTCTCTGCAGCATTCCAATTTTAGTATATATGCTGCCGAAGCGAGCACTAGTCATACATTTGAACATAATGATTCATACATTCTTAACAAGGAAGAAGTTGGAAGGGAAGAATTTTGGAAGGAATGGAAGGAGGACAAGGAAGAAGAGAATGGATGTAATACATTTTCAGTAAAAATGTATAAAAATAATTTTAAATTAAAAATGAGCGGCTAAAGAGACGGCTCAGCAGTGAAGAGCACTGGGTGTTGTTTGAGAGGACTTGGCTTTCAACCATAGCACTCACATGTTGGCTAACCACCTTTGGTAATGCCAGTCCCAGGGGATCTATCACTTTCTTCTGGCCTCTACTGGTACTGAACACAGACACAGGTATCCATGCACCATTATATATAATACTAAAGGTTAAAACCTGTGAAATCCTTTATAGTGATGTCACAGCGCTAAGAGAGACCACTGCCAAGACTAGTTAAAATGAATGCTTTCTGGTCCTTCATGGAAACAGCTGTGGCCTTCTTCTGAGCCAGCCTGCTCAGAGGCTAAAGCAGCCTTATTCCGAGGTTAGAATAGCTCAGTATAGCTGTCCAAGAACAGTGTTTGCAGTGCTGATAGGAAACTTTTCCTTGATATTTCCTGTATTCATGTTCTCTGTCTTTGGTACTTGTGAGAATTGTAGCATTGATACACCTATTGTTATGCCCAGATCTCGGGGACAACCAAAGACCACCATGGAGACTGAATCCCATATGTAAAAGCAAAAAGAGCCTTGATTTCAAGTTTGGAGTTTGGCCTCTCTGTCTGTCTGACACATTGGTAAGAGCAGAGAGCCCTGAGCCTAGGTGGGGTGGGGTCTTTATCATTGCAGATTTTAGGGTGAGGAGATTTCTAGGGTTCAGGACCCTGATTGGCTGACATTTTTCTAAGGGATATCTTGGTAAAAAGTGGAAATAGGTCTGTGCTAGGCTCACTAAGCTCAGGGACATTTGGTGATCTCATCTAATCTTTTTTTTTTTTTTGGTTTTTCGAGACAAGGTTTCTCTGTGTAGCTTTGCGCCTTTCCTGGAACTCACTCTGTAGACCAGGCTGGCCTCAAACTCAGAGATCTGCCTGCCTCTGCCTCCTGAGTGCTGGGAATAAAGGCGTGTGCCACCACCACCACCACCACCACCTAGTGATTTTATCTAATCTTAACAGCTGGAATGTTTGGAATGTCAAGTACTTCCCCTTAAATGCCAGTCCGTCCCTGGGTTGATACCTAGGTGGTGTTAGTTTACGGATTTTCCTGGATCCTGGTGTTGCCTTTCACAGCAGGCATGTCTGGGCCCCTAAGCCTGTGATGGCCGCTGTGTGGTCAAGCTGTTCCCCCACCACCTATCTTTTAGGACATACATCATTATTAACAGGTAGCATTGGCTCCTAAGCAATCTACATTCCCAGTATCATTTACTTGATTTTGATCTTAGACCTTGTGGTAAAGGAAAAATGTGCTAGAGGCATTTCTTTCCATCATTTTTAAAATTTCCTTATGTTTTTGCATGACTTGGAGCTAAGGTTGCCCCCAAATGTCTCTGCTTTTACTATATGAGCACATTTTGGGGTTGGGGATTTAGCTCAGTGGTAGAGCGCTTGCCTAGCAAGCGCAAGGCCCTGGGTTCGGTCCTCAGCTCTGAAAAAAAAAGAAATGGATTTCTTCACTGAGCAACCTTAGGAATAGGCAGATGTCTAAACTATCATGTCCAGACTTCCTATGTAAAATCCCCATCCTTCCTTTGTTGAGGAAAAGCATTGCTTTGGAAATGGCTCCCATGCTCTCCATGCCTGCCAAAGGTAAAAAAAAATCTTTCTTAGCTCCTTTTTCTTGGCTGTTGTGATGGCTATTCTTGGTAGTCAACTTGACCATATATGGAATTAACTAAAATCCAGACAGGTACACCTATAATAGATTTTTTTTAATTAAGTCATGTGAAGTAATAAAATCCACCACTAATCCAGGTCTGTTGGGGTGATAAGACACACTTTTTTCTTCATTAAGAATTTTTTAATTCATTTTACATACCAAGCACAGATCACCCTGTCTTCCCTCCTTCCACTCCCTACCCAGCTTCCTGCCCCCCCCAACCCACTCCTCATTTCTTCCTCTGAAAATGTAAGGCCTCCCATGGGGAGTCGGAGTCAGCAAACCCTGGTTCATTCAGTTGAGGCATGTCCAAGCCCCTCCCCCTGCAGTAAGTGGCCAGGAACTACAGATGCAAGCATAACCAATAGAATATAAGAGATGGAAGAGAGAATCTCTGGCATGGAGGATAGGATAGGGGACATAGATTATTCATTCAAAGAAAACACTAAAACCAAAATAGTCATAACTCAAAACATCCAGGAAATCTGGGACACAATGAAAAGGCCAAACCTAAGAATAATAAGGATAGGAGGAGAAGAATACCAACTCAAAGGCACAGAAAATATGTTCAACAAAATCATAGAAGAAAACTTTCACAACTTAAAAAAGGAAATGCCTATGAAGATAAAATACACATTTAATCATAGCCATGTTTTCTGCTGGCAGCCTAAATATATAAAAGGACATTGACAAAGTAAACTCTGCCTTTGCCTGCTTGCCCTACACCTGGCTAGCAAGTTCTTTCCTTTACTGGCACTAAAGACTATTTCTTAGGGATTCCTCTGTACACTGTAGGGCAGCTGAAACATCAAGTCTCATTGGTTGAGCAACCACTGAAGTCTTCAATTTTCTGATTGTAGACAGTCATTGCTGGACTAGCTGGAATACGGGGTGTGAACCATTCTATTAAATCGCCTTTGTGCATACAAGAGACATTCATTCTATCACTCTTGTCTACCTCAAGAACCTTGACTGATACTGCTGGGTTTTGTTGTTGTTGTTGTTTGCTTGTTTTATGTTTTTGTTGTTGCATTTTTTTCTACCTTTTCCCTCTGGAAGATGTGCTGGCTAACAATAGGGTTCATCAAAAGCATTCTTCCTTGCCCTATTTCTATATATTCATGTTAACTTGGGGAATATATTTTTTATTACAATTCATTTTTTAAGAGATTGACTTGGATTTCAGGAAGAAAACTCCTATAGGAATGGAGCCATCATCCAGCCTAGAGCTACCACAGTGTTTGTGCTCTGGCTTCTGCTTTTTGCTCAGTGTTGTCCTTGATCCAATTAGGTAAAAAGTACCTGCAGTTCGCCTGAACTCAGCATGAAGCAATAGAATAAAAATCTTTTTTTTTTTTAAGATTTATTTATTTATTATATATACAGCATGTATGTCTGCAGGCCAGAAGAGGGCACCAGATCTCATTACAGATGGTTGTGAGCCATCATGTGGTTGCTGGGAATTGAACTCAGGATCTCTGGAAGAGCAGTCAGTGCTCTTAACCTCTGAGCCATCTCTCCATCCCTAAAAATCATGTTTCATGTCCTCAAATCTTTCTTTAATTGTTAATATTTTGGGCACCCTTGTACCTGAGATACAAGAATATCACTCCACTCCACATTTTGTAATGAGCGGTGCAAACTAAGCACCTTGTATCCAGGAGGAAAGGGGAAGTGTCTAAGGAGTGCTGGAAGACAGAAGAACCAGCTATTGGAGGCCATGTGCAAGTGCTATTAAAATGCAAATTTCTGCAGACCTGGGAAAGGTCTGGGCCTGGATTAAAAGCCTTGGCCAGATTCCATTGTGCTGTGTCCTTGAGCACACTCAAACACTAAGGGAGGTGCTCTTGTCACTCAGACCTCACTAGCCAATCAGGATCTCCAGGCAGACCACCAGTCAGAGCGGGAGGAGGGCTCTTCCAGTCTCCATGTTGCAGACTAGGATCCATAGCCGATCCATAGCCAAGCAAGCAGGAGTGGTTTGGAGTTCTGTGCTGTGAACTCTGCTGAAAGGAGCTGTGTGGGGAGAGTGGAAGAGCTTGGAAACAGCGACATGGTGAGTGAAGTGCTGCTCTGCTCAACTGGGGAGGAACAGATGCCTGATCCTGGGGAGCCATGTGGTGAGTCCTCCCTAGAGCTGTTTGGGAGCAGGCAGCCAGAAATGGCATCCTATAAAGTTCTTGCAACTCCCGAGCCAGGGTAGGAGCCTCTGAATAATGTTCTCTGGGGGCCCCATCTGCTTAGAGCACTGGGAACAGGGTGAATGAAAATGTGCAGTAAAGAAAACAAAATTGCTGCTCTGTGGGTGAAAAGGGAAAAGTTTATTCAAAACGGGCAAGACTGTCTCCTGGGAAACAGTCTAGAACAAGGAGGTAGAATACACAGTCTAGTAAATGATGTATTTTATTATGAGGAAAGACCTCATCCGAGGTTCATTCTAAATTCTTAGCTGCAGGGCTGAGCCTGTCTTCCCAAGGCTGCTCACTTGTACGATTTATTTCAGCTTAAAGTCAGGTTCAGTCTCTAACAGAAGTCTCTGGTTTGAAAGTTTCTGATTCAAGCCAGAATGCTGGTGAGACTCTCCAGATCTCACCAGATAAGCAGAGCAGAGCATTGCTCCTGACCTCTGTTTTTTGTCTGAATATCTGACCTTAGGAAAAGGAATTTCTTGTATGACCAGACACAAGGGACTGTGTGTAAAAAAACTCCTGGTTATTAATGTCATCATGTTTTTTTGTTTTTTTCGAGACAGGGTTTCTCTGTGTAGCTTTGCGCCTTTCCTGGAACTCACTTGGTAGTCCAGGCTGGCCTCGAACTCACAGAGATCCGCCTGCCTCTGCCTCCCGAGTGCTGGGATTGCCTCCCGAGTGCTGGGATTAAAGGCGTGCGCCACCACCGCCCGGCAAAACTTTTTTTTTTCCGATTAATTGATCAATGATAGGTGATTGATCAATCATCGATTCATCAGTTAGTGATGTTATCAGACCAGCGGGTCGGTCGGGATCCGAACCAGCCACCTCAGCCACTGCAGGCAGGTTGCCAAACCTCAGAGCCACCTCTCAGGTGTCGCTGTCATCATGTTTTTGATTTCTTGGAAGGCAGATGGCCAAATTTGGAAAGGCCTAGTATCTGTAGTATCTTCTTGAAGTTCTGTACTTCACTTTTTTTTTTTTTTTTTTGGTTTTTCGAGACAGGGTTTCTCTGTGTAGCTTTGCGCCTTTCCTGGATCTGCTCTGTAGACCAGGCTGGCCTTGAACTCACAAAGATCCGCCTGGCTCTGCCTCCCAAGTGCTGGGATTAAAGGCGTGTGCCACCACCACCCGGCTGTACTTCACTTTTAATATTTAGGTGTAAAATCCATTTGGAGTTAATTTTTTTGGAGATTATAGACAGCATCTCATGTATTGGATAGTACTCCACTTCTAAGCTGTGATACAGAAGAGTAGACCTGATGATGTAAAGGATTTACCAAAGCTTAGGAGAAAGTAAGTAACATAAAATAAAATTGAGCTAAAGGAGGGCTGCCTCTAAAAGTCCCCAAAGATAAGTACTAGGCTAGCCAGGCCTGTTAGGGACTAGGATGCTAGGACATAACTGTATGTTCACCAGGATTAACCAGGCATGTGGCTGCAAACCATAACAAAAGAGAGAACCCTGATTTAAAACCAGTCACTAGTCCCATCCTCATGCCCAAGAGCAAGCCTCTGAGAAGCTGCTTAAAAGATGATTACAGAGTCAAAACAGACATTAAGGGCTGGTGTTCCATAAACTTCCGTTCCTGCAGAACAAAAAGCATAGTTCTGTCAAATCAAATGGACCACTCACATTTAAGGAAGATGAACTAAAGGGAGGGGCCTGAGATGAGCTCTGTCTCATAAAGGGAGGTAGGGGGGGCCTCTTGCATCACCCACTGCTGCTCATGTTCAGTTTGGGCTTTGTCCAGAACAACAGAATCGGACCTACTACAATGATTTTCAGTCAAGGTCAGGCCTTGACCTACTAACCCTAGTGACTTCATGCTGTTCAAATGTTTGTATCATAGCCAACCCGTACCAAAGAAGGTCTCGTGAGAGTCCTGCAAGCTGTAGGTGACTCACGTGGGGATTTTCGTGTCATCCTTGCGCAGGGGCCATGCTAATCTTCCCTGTATCTTTTTCTAATTTTAGTATATGTGCTGCCGAAGCGAGCACAACATTTACCAATTCTTAACGTCAGTTGGTAGTTATCTCCCTCCAGTCTTCAGGCCACACAGGTGGAAATGACCTTTCTTTCGGGGTCAGTGTGGAGATCACACAGTCCAGTGATGTGGAAACATTCAAATCTGTGTTATAATTTCTGAGAACGAGAAACAGAGTGGGAGAGAGAGTGTATTGACTTGTAGGCATGTTCCAGAACATGGGGACATTTGAAGTAAGATTAAATGTACTTTTATCATTGGATAGTTATAAGCCTATAGTGACATCGACTAGAATATAGTCTATTGGTTGAAAATCCTCTCAGATAATAAGATATATTTGAATCCTTATCTCTCATTGGTGGGTTTCTTTAGACTGCTTATGGATATTTTAGTGTTAGAAGCCTTTCTTGGGAAGTTCCTTGCCAGGGAAGGGATTTGTGGGTCTGTAGCCTCACCCCTTATCCTGTGCTTTCTGTCTACTTTCTTGTGGTTGAAACTGATCATCCAACTCCTTTGTTGTGCTGTCATGCCTACACCACCGTTATGGACTATACCCCTAAATTACACAAGATACAGCAGGAACAACTGATTTTTACTGCTAAGTCATTTTCCTAGCCTGATGGTTTTTTGTTTGTTTGTTTATCATTTTAAAAATACATCCTTTTTTTGAGGACAGGTATTCTCTGTATAGCCCTGGCTTTCCTGAAAATAGCTCTGTAGACCAGGCTGGCCTGGAACCCACAGACCTGCCTGCCTCTGCCTCCAAGTGCTGGGATTAAAGGTGTGCTCCACCACACCCTGCTCTTCCATTTCTATATTATTGACTGATTGGCCTGGAATGGAGGTTTTGATTCATGTCAAGCACATGCTGTTGTGCTGAGCTTCACCCACATCTTGACTTTTGAACTTTGTCAGAGGGTATTATTCCGTGTATCAGGATGGCACGTGTCCGTAACCTTAAGACTGTATGAGCCTTCAGAGTCATGAGGTGACAGGTGTGTAACACTCTTGCCACCTTTTCTGTAGTTTGAATTTTTGGAATAAATATGAGTCTTTAGCCTGCATGCACAGGTGTACACAACAGGGGTGACTGATGCACACAGCAGTCAGAAGATGGCCTCAGAACCCCTGAACTTGAAGTTATGATTAGTGGGGAGCCCCCATGTAAGTACTGGCTATTGAATGTACGTCTTCTGCAAGACCAAAATGTGCTCCTAACTGCTGAGCCATCTCTCCTGCCTATGCTATTTTTCTATGTCTAGTATTTACATTGTTTACATTTTCATCTGTTCACCTGTAACTATTTAAACATGCACTTAATTTTAGCAAGATCATACTAATCTTTTTTTTGAATTTATTTTATTTTATTTTACAATATAACTCAACTTTACATATCAGCCATAGATTCCCCCGTTCTCCCTCCTCCCGCCCCGCCCCCCTACCCCCAGCCCACCCCCCATTTCCATCTCCTCCAGGGCAAAGACTCCCCCGAGGATTGAGATCAACCTGGTGTACTCAGCCCAGGTAGGTCTAGTCCCCTCCTCCCAGGCTGAGCCAAGGGTCTCTACTAAGCCCCAGGTTTCAAACAGCCAATTCATGTACTGAGCACAGGACCTGGTCCAACTGCCTGTATGCCTCCTAAACAGATCAAGCCAATCAACTGTCTCACTCATTCAGAGGGCCTGATCCAGTTGGGGGCCCCTCAGCCATTGGTTCACAGTTCATGTGTTTCCATTTGTTTGGCTACTTGTTTCTGTATTCCATCCATCCCTGGTCCCAACAACTCTTGCTCACATAAACCCTCCTCCTTCTCGCCAATTGGACTCCCAGAGCTCCACCCAGGGCCTGACCATGGATATCTGCATCTAGTTCCCTCAGTCACTGGAGGGGGTTTCTAGCACGACAATTAGGATGTTTGGACAATTAGGATGTTTGGTCAGATCGGGCTATTTCTCGACTATTGCCAGCAGTCTATTGTGGGGGCATCTTTGTGGATTTCTGTGGGCCTCTCCAGCACTTTGCTTCTTCCTATTCTCATGTGGTCTTCATTTATCATGAACATTCCTTGTGTACCCTCTCTGTTCTTGATCCAGTTGGGATCTCCCGCTCCCCCAAGTTCTCTTTCCCTCGCCCCTCGCCCCTCATTACCCCCACTCACGTCCAGACTGTTCATGTAGATCTCATCCATTTCTCCGTCACTGGGCGATCCCCGTGTCTTTCTTGGGGTCCTGTTATCCAGGTAGCCTCCCTGGTGTTGTGAGTAGCTGTCCAGTCATCCTTGTTCCACAACTAGTATTCTCCTATGAGTGGGTACATACCATGTTTGTCTTTCTGAGTCTGGGTTACCTCACTCAGGAGGATTTTTTCTAGATCCCTCCATTTGCCTGCAAACCTCATGATGTCATTGTTTTCCTCTGCTGAGTAGTATCCCATTGTATATATGTACCACAGTTTATTTATCCATTCTTCGGTTGAAGGGCATCTAGATTGTTTCCAGGTTCTGGCTATTACAAATAATGCTGATATGAACATAGCTGAGCAAGTGCCCTTGTGGTATGATTGAGCATTCCTTGGGTATATGCCCAAGAGTGGTATAGCTGTATCTTGGGGGAGATTGATTCCCAATTTTCTAAGAAAGCGCCATATTGATTTCCACAGTGGCTGTACCAGCTTGCATTCCCACCAGCAGTGGAGGAGAGTTCCCCTAGCTCCACATCCTCTCCAGCACAAGGTGTCCTCAGTGTTTTTGATCTTAGCCAATCTGACTGGCGTAAGGTGGTATCTCAGAGTTGTTTTGATTTGCATTTCCCTAATGATTAGGGATGTTGAGCAATTCCTTAAATGTCTTTCAGCCATTTGTGTTTCCTCTGCTGAGAATTCTCTGTTTAGTTCTATAGCCCATTTCTTAATTGGACTGTTGGGAATTTTGATGTTTAATTTCTTGAGTACCCTATATATTTTAGATATCAGTCCTCTGTCAGATGTGGGGTTGGTGAAGATCTTTTCCCATTCTGTGGGCTGTCGCTTTGCCTTGTTGACCGTATCCTTTGCTCTACAAAAGCTTTTCAGTTTCAAGAGGTCCCATTGATTGATTGTTTGTCTCAGTGTCTGAGCTACTGGTGTTATACCTAGGAATCGATCTCCTATGCCAATGCGTTCAAGACTACTTCCTACTTTCTCTTCTAGCAGGTTCAGAGTAGCTGGATTTATGTTGAGGTCTTTGATCCACTTGGACTTAAGTTTTGTGCACGGTGATAGATATGGATCTATTTGCAGCCTTCTGCACGTTGATATCCAGTTATGCCAGCACCATTTGTTGAAGATGCTTTCTTTTTTCCATTGTACACTTTTGGCTTCTTTGTCAAAAATTATATGTTCATAGGTGTGCGGATTAATGTCAGGGTCTTCAATTCGATTCCATTGGTCCACAAGTCGGTTTTTATGCCAGTACCAGGCTGTTTTTATTACTGTAGCTCTATAGTAGAGCTTGAAGTCAGGGATCGTGATGCCTCCAGAGGTTGTTTTATTGTACAGGATTCTTTTGGCTATCCTGGGTTTTTTGTTTTTCCATATGAAGTTGAGTATTATTCTTTCCAGGTCTGTGAAGAATTGTGTTGGTATTTTGATGGGAATTGCATTGAATCTGTAGATAGCTTTTGGTAAAATTGCCATTTTTACTATGTTAGTCCTGCCTATCCATGAGCATGGGAGATCTTTCCATTTTCTGACATCTTCTTCAATTTCTTTTTTCAGGGACTTGAAGTTCTTGTCATATAGGTCCTTCACTTGCTTGGTTAGTGTTACCCCAAGGTATTTTATGTCATTTGTGGCTATTGTAAAGGGTGATGTATCTCTGATTTCCTTCTCAGCCTGTTTGTCAGTTGTATATAGGAGGGCTACTGATTTTTTTGAGTTGATCTTGTATCCTGCTATGTTGCTGAAGGTGTTTATAAGCTGTATCAGTTCCTTGGTTGAATCTTTGGGGTCACTCAAGTATACTATCATGTCATTTGCAAATAGGGAAAGCTTGACTTCTTTCTTTCCCATTTGTATCCCCTTAATCTCCTTATGCTGTCTTATTGCTCTGGCTAGAACTTCAAGTACTATATTGAATAAGTATGGGGAGAGCGGACAGCCTTGCCTCGTTCCTGATTTTAGTGGAATTGCTTTGAGTTTCTCTCCATTTAATATGATGTTGGCTGTTGGCTTGCTGTAAATTGCCTTTATTATGTTGAGGTATGTTCCCTGTATTCCTGATCGCTCCAAGACCTTTATCATGAAGGGGTGTTGGATTTTGTCAAATGCCTTTTCTGCATCTAGTGAGATGATCATGTGGTTTTTTTCTTCAGTTTGTTTATATGGTGTATTACATTGACGGACTTTCGTATGTTGAACCACCCTTGCATCCCTGGGATGAAGCCTACTTGATCATGGTGGATAATTGTTTTGATGTGTTCTTGGAGTCTGTTTGCCAGTATTTTATTGAGTATTTTTGCATCAGTGTTCATGAGGGAGATCGGTCTGTAGTTCTCTTTCTTTGTTGTATCCTTGTTTGGTTTAGGAATCAGGGTAATTGTAGCCTCATAGAAGGAGTTTGGTAATGTTCCTTCTGTTTCTACTGTGTGGAACAATTTAGAGAGTATTGGTATTAAGTCTTCTTTGAAGATCTGGTAGAATTCTGCGCTGAAACCATCTGGCCCTGGGCTTTTTTTGGTTGGGAGACTTTTAATGACTGTTTCTATTTCCTTAGGAGTTATTGGACTATTTAAATAGTTTATCTGGTCTTGATTTAACTTAGGTATGTGGTACCTATCCAGAAAATTATCCATTTCTTTTAGATTTTCCAGTTTTGTGGAATAGAGGTTTTTGAAGTATGACCTGATGATTCTCTGGATTTCCTCAATGTCTGTTGTTATGTCCCCCTTTTCATTTCTGATTTTGTTAATCTGGATGCTCTCTCT
>CABHPP010000241.1:0-32668 GCA_902168425.1 Peromyscus attwateri | reverse complement strand
TCTCTCTCTCTCTCTCTCTCTCTCTCTCTCTCTCTCTCTCTCTCTCTCTGTATATCTGTTAGTAGATATTTCTCTTGTAAATATATATCCTGTTCAGTGGACTCAGAAATGACAGGGTGAACCTCATTTTCAGTTTCCTTCCAAATGACTTGGTGATTACATTAGAACTTCTGTTTCATGGAAGAGGTGTGGGAAGCACACTGAATTATGGTAATATATTGTCAAGGAAGAATACATTTCCAATGCTGTCAGTATCATGATTTCTGTAATATGAATGTGTGGGGTATTTTAGGGTACAGTGACCTATGAGGATGTGCATGTGGACTTCACTAAGGAAGAGTGGGCTTTGCTGGATCCTTCCCAGAAGAGTCTCTACAAAGATGTGATGGTAGAAACCTACAGGAACCTCACTGCTATAGGTAAGACTGAGTTTTTCTTTAATTGTTATAATAAGTGAACAAGTGCTTTGTGGTTGTTGATGATTATCTGTGATTTGATTGTGAAAAAGGAAGAATGTAAATAAATCAGGCATGGTTCTAAGGTTCTGCCAGGATAATATTACTTTTTGCATATTTTAAAATAATACATCATACATTTTATGTTGCTATATTTTAGGGTACAAATGGGAAGACCAAAATATTGAAGAATCTTGTCAACATTTTAGAAGACATGGAAGGTAATTTTCATGTGAGAGCTGATACAAATGTGTCTCTGAATTAATGTTTATGTGCCGTAGAAGTTCTAATGAAATGCAAGGGAGCAAAAAAGCATAGCTTTAAGTGTCTTGATGATTATTAAATTCTCACAACACTATTATTTCAATGTCAGGTAGCTGATTCATGGTTGTAAGGCATTCCTATAAGAAGAAATGGAAAAAAAATGACTTAACAGATATCACCATTTTATTAAACCATGTTAATGTCATGTTACAAAACTGGCAATTGTTTTGGTTTCTGTGGTGTTATTGTGTTCCCCAATATATTGTGCCCCTAATAAATTTATCTGGGGTCAGAGAACAGAGCAGCCACTAGATAGACATAGAGGCCAGAAAATGGTGGCACTCACACCTTTAATTCTAGCATTCCAGAGGCAGAGATCCGCCTGGATCTCTGTGAGTTCAAGGCCACACTGGAAACAGCCAGGCATGGTAACAAGAGCCTTTAATCCGGGAAAGTAATGGCAGAAAGCAGAAAGGTATATAAGGAACTAGGCTGGTTAAGCTTTTAGGCTTTGATCAGCACAGTTCAGCTGAGAGGCATCCAGTCTGAGGAAACAGGATCAGCTGAGGAATTGCAAGGTCAGGAAGCTGTAGCTTGTTCTGCTTCTCTGATCTTTCAGTGTTCACCCCAATACCTGGCTCTGAGTTTGTTTTTATTAATAAGACCTTTTAAGATTCATGCTGGAAAAAAAAAAAAAGATTCATGCTTCAGGTTTCATACCATTCAGGTATTACAAAGATATTACATGCTTACTAGGTGATCAGTGTATGTCCAAGAAAATCCAAGAATGAAATAGTCCATAAAAAAGCTAGTGTTACTCCTATTCTTGCAGTGAGTTCCAAATACAGTGAGGGGGGTAGTTTACAAGAGTCAGAAAGGTTGTCATTGTGGAGAAATTTCAGTCTCTACACCACATTTCTATGAGGAATGAAACTGAACTTTGTAAATGCAATGTGAAACCCTTCTGTTTGTTTTCCTTTGATAGGCATATCATATGCCAATCTGGACCCAAACAATATGAGCCTAAGTCATATGGATAGAAGTCATGTTCTTTTCTCTCCTAGATCATTTATAAGATGTGTCGTAGTCCCCATTATGAGTAGACTTGTTGAATGTGATACAAGTTTACAATAATTTGGTTTTCCAAATTCATTGAGAATTGATCAACAAATTCAAACTGGAGAAAATCCATAAGAGTATAAGAATTATGAAAACTGTCGGTTTGTCCTGGTTCACATTGCAAATGTGTTGTAACTCATTCTATAGAAAACTATTATGAATGCAGTCAGTGTGGTAAAGCACTGGGTTCTTTCAGTTTTCTTCAAAAATATAAAGAATCTCATATGGGGAAAGGATACTATAAATATGTGTCATGTACTAAATGTTTGAACCAGCACAGGTATCTTCAGACACATAAAAGAACCCATTTTGAAGTTGAACCCTATTAATGCAAAAAATTTAATAATGCCTTTAGTTCTGATTCCTCTTTATAGTTGTACTAAAAATGTATATGGAAGTAAAACCCTATGAATATAAACTATATGGTAAATCTTGAACATATCAAACTTCTTAATTGTATGGTAGAGTTCAAAAAGACAAAAAGATTCATCAATGTAATTAATGTAGTAAGGATTTTACTCATGCCAAGTTTCTTCACAGGAATAAAAGAAGTAATTCTGCAGAGAAACACTATGAATGTAAGCAATGTAGTAAAGCCTTTGGACTGCTCATTAATCTTCAAAGGCATGAAAGAACTCATACTGGAGAGAAACCCTATGAATGTAAGAAACATGGTAAAGCTTTTACATGTCTCATTAATCTTCAAAGGCATGAGACAATTCGTACTGGACAGAAACCTTACAAATGTAACCATTGTGATAAGGTCTTTGTATCTAATAGTCATCTTCAAAGGCATGAAAGAATTCATACTGGAGAGAAACCTTATGAATGTAAGCAATGTGGAAAAGCCTTTACACAAGAAAGTTATCAGAAAATGCATGAGAAAATTCATACTGGAGAGAAACCCTATGAATGTAACCAATGTGGTAAAGCCTTTATATGTCATAGTTATTTGAAAATACACAAAACAATTCATTCTGGAGAGAAACCCTATGAATGTAATCAATGTGATAAAGTTTTTGTACATAAAAATGATCTTCATAGGCATCAAAGAATTCATACTGGAGAGAAACCTTATGAATGTAAACAATGTGGTAAAACCTTTACACGTTACAGTAATCTGAAAATACATAAAGCAACTCATACTGGAGAGAAACCCTATGAATGTAATCAATGTGATAAAGTTTTTGTATGTAAAAGTTATCTTCAAAGGCATGAAAGAACTCACACTGGAGAGAAACCTTATGAATGTAAGCAATGTGGTAAAGCCTTTATACGTCGTAGAAATCTTAAAGTACATGAAAGAATTCATACTGGAGAGAAACCCTATAAATGTAACCAATGTGGGAAAGTCTTTAAACATCACAGTAGTCTGAACATACATAAAAGAAAACATACTGGAGAGAAGCCCTTCAAATGTAATCAGTGTGATAAAGCCTTTATAAGTAACAGTCAACTTCGATACCATGGAAGAATGCACACTACATAGAAAACCTGTGAGTAATCAGTGTGGTAAAGCCCTTGCACACCAGTCACATTAAATACATTGGAATATTCACACTCTTCAATACTAATATAATTAAAGTCTGATATTTAAAAGTATGCCTAATTTTTTAAATCTATAAGTCTTTTCTCTATATGAATTTGTAGGTGCAAAGAAAGTGAAGAGGAACATCAAAATGCTTGAATATATTGTTCACAGTAAGCAGATTTTTTCTTTCAGAATAATCTTGTGTAACTGAACAGAGCAGAGGGTTGCTGACTGGAGATCTTTCCAAATCCTTTATAGCCATAGATGCTCTTAGCATAGAGCAAAACCTCAATATGTTTAAACAATTAGGTAAACATTTTAGATACCAGACTTATCTTCAATCGCATGAAAATACTCAGACATACTGTGTGTATTAGGTCCTTTTCTGTTGCTGTGTGAAAACAAAATGTCTAAAGCAACTTATAGAAGGGTTTATTTTGGCTTATGGTTCCTGAGGAACAAGAGTTCATCATGACAGGGCACCTGAGAGCTCACATCATCAACCTGAAAGCATGAATCAGAGAGTGGGAACTGCATGGGGATTGAAGCTTTAAACCCTAGAACACCAATCCCAGTGACATATTTCCTCCATCAAAGTGGCACTTTTTAAGCCTACCCCCACCACTGGACACCAATGTGCAAATGCCTGAAAGCATGGAGGACATTTCTTATTATAACCACCACATGTATTAACAGAGTAGCAATGCCCTCCCGTATCACTGTCACCATCAAAGCCATGAGAGATACTGGAAACTCAATGAAAACAACGTGTAAAAACATGTTTGCCAATGTTTCTGCATTCTGTTCCAGCTACTGATTAATGATGAAGCAAAATTCCGTAGGTAAGCCTTTAGATACTGCAACATGAATGAATCGTTCACCTAGAGAAAGTTATGAATAGGAATTATGTTTGATTAAAGATTTTTTTTTTTTACTTTAGTTATGTTATATCATTGAGTCTACATGTGAGCATATGCATGTTTTTGTTGTGGCTCAAGGTGCATCAGATTATCTTCTACCAAGAATTAGAGGACATTGTCAGCTACCTGTCCTGGATCCTGGGAAGGAGCTTTTCTTATCAAAAGAGCAGTCTCTCCATAAATAGTAGTTTAATGCCTTTGTATATCATCTTGTTATCAGGAAATAGGGAAAAATTCATGCAAAGAAGTGCCCTATTCATATAAACAACTTGTTAAAGACATAAAATACCACAATTGTCTGCAATTACAAGAGTATTTCTTTCTTTGTCTCCTTTTCATCAAAGCCTTGAAGGAAGTAAATAATATACCACCTTCACTCAAGTCTTATAGTAGAAATCACTGCATTATGGACTGTACTTTGAAATTTATAGATTAGCAATAGAAGTCTTCAGAATGTGTGGCAAGTGCCTTATTGAATTTTATTTGGAGGGTCTTACATTCATTCTGTGGTTTATTTGACTCTTCTATTGTGTTTATTTGGTGATAGTTACTTTTCTGCTACAATGTATAGACTTGGGTTGCCCATCAAATAAATAGTCCACTGATTATGCATTTGAATTAGGTAGTTGAGAATGATAACTTGTCAAGTAGTAGTTTCTTGAAAAGTGGTATATTGTTATTGATTTTGTTTTTCATATTCACACAAATTTCCTTGTGATGGTCTTCTTTGTATTCTAGACTTCTTGGTTTTCAGTAATTAACAGGGCTACATTTGAACTTATGATCTGATGTATCTGCCTTCTGAGAACTTGGATGGACAATGTATGCCTAATGTTTCCTATTCAGTCCACATATTTCAATAATGTAACTTTTTTTTTTTTTTTGGTTTTTTGAGGCAGGGTTTCTCTGTGTGGCTTTGCACCTTTCCTGGAACTCACTTGGTAGCCCAGGCTGGCCTTGAACTCACAGAGATGCGCCTGCCTCTGCCTCCCGAGTGCTGGGATTAAAGGTGTGCGCCACCACCGCCTGGCCAATAATGTAACTTTTTAAATGATTAATAGAAGAGAATATCAGAAATATTGAATACCACGTGTGTATGTAAAGCAGCATTTTCATCTATATGGTAGAAATGTAATAAAGTAAGATAGGTACCACTCAATTGTATATGTATATCTCATAACATAGACTGAGGTAGACATATATATATTGTTCTATCCTGTATTATGTTATGATTAGATGAAGTACTGCTTCCTCAAGAAATTGACTTGAGATACCAGAAAATCTAACTGCAAAAAGGTTTCTTTCTAAATAAACATTTCTGTGATGTGGTTATGGGCATGTAGGCCATGACAGATATGTGAAAACCAGACGACATATTTTTTGAGTATTTTCTCTGCCCTGGTTACATGGCTCCTGTGATCATGTTCAAATTACTAGCCTTGCACACCTCACATATTTTTCCCTTTGTACCATCTCACTGGTGAAGATATAAGTTTTGTAATAATATTGTATCAATAAAGGTTTAAAACTGTAAACAGTGTTTTAATCTAAAAATATTAGAACATGGGCCAATTGAAATAATATAACTATTTGCAAGTGAAATGACAGTCATCCACATTGTGTTTGGGTTCATGTTTATTCTGAAGAATAAATGTAAACCCTTGTTCATAACACTCTCATAAACGTTGTCTCAGAAACAAAATGATCGGCACAGAGATGACTCAATGGTAACAGTGGTTTCTACTAAGCCTGATGAATTTAGTTCAATAAGTAAGAAACCCACTTATTTTTGACTCCCACAAGTTTTTCTCTGACTTCCACCTCCACTTGCACTATGGCATATGCATACCCCTACACCACCACTTAAATACATATTTTTTTAAATGAAAAGCACCAGTGTGTTTGCTCATTGGGGTTTTGTTGCTGAGGTGCTTGTTGCCTATGGAGACAACCTGTCTTTGATCCCTAGAACAGGCATAGAGGAAAGAGAATGCACACCTGTAAGTTTTCTTTAACTTCCACGTATTCACTATTGCACATGTGTGCACACATCAACACACATGCCATTTTTTACTTATTTTTCATAATTTTTTAAATAATTTTTTTTCATTTTACATACTAAACACGTTTATCCTTCCCTACCCTCACCCTAGTCCCCCCTCCTCTCCAACCACTCATCCATTTTTCAGAGAGGATAAGGCCTCCCATGTGGAGTTAAGTATGTCTGCCACACCACTATGTTAGATGTAGGGATGGTGAAGATCTTTTCCCATTTTGTAGGCTGTTGTTTTGTCTTATTTACAGTGTCCTTTGCCTTACAGAAACTACTCAGTCTCTGGAGGTCTGATTTACTGATTGTTGCTCTCAGTGTTTGTGCTACTGTTGTTAAATTTAGGAAATGGTCTCCTGTGCCAATGCATTCAAGGCTCCATCCCACTTTTTCTTCTAATAGGCTCAGTGTGACTGGATTTTTGTTGTGGTCTTTGATCTACTTGGACTTGAGTTTTGTGCATGGGCATAGATGTAGATCTACCTGCATTCCTCTACATGTCAACATCCAGTTATATCTCACCATTTGTTGAAGATGCTTTTTTTCCTATTGCACAGTTTTGGCTTCTTTGTCAAAAATCAGGTGTTTATAGGTGTGTGGATTAATGTCAGGGTCACATGAAAAAGACACGGGAGTCCATCTCCTATATCACTGGTGTGTTGGGGCTTGGGTCTTTTCACAGTTGCCTCATAGGTTTTGGAAATGAAGGAGGGACAGACACATTAAGGCTACCTGAGACTGGAAGTGTGAAAGCCCCCCCTTTTTTTTGGTCACTGAGTTTCATTTAGTAACCATTCATATAGGTGACAGCAAAGACCAAGAGGTTGACTCGACCTTTGTGGAGCATGTACAGCATCAGTTCTTTGAGGTGGTATATAGGACTGGGTCTATTGATTAGTGCTGCAAGCAGCAGCTTAAGGAGATTGTTGGAAAGAGCCTGGTATTTTTGACTAAGGAGGGGCTGATCCTACTAGAAAAGGAAGAAGAGATAAATAAAATGGAGGAAAGCAAGGCAATGTTTGAGAATTTCTGCAGTCTCATGAAGGAGGTTTTGTATAAGAATGTTGAGAAGGTGAATTTATGCTGGAGTTACTTCCTAGGAAACCTTATGGTGCTGTATAGTCAATGGCTTCAGACAGCATAGAACCAGGTCCTGCTCCCCGTTCCCCAGCAGTAATAGACTACTCTTTCTGTAGAATTTATCAGACTTTTTCAGTCACTTGGAGAAGTAGGAATTTCATCTTTTTATTATTTTAACACACATGCATGCATACATATGTGTATATATACATACACACATCATTATTTCATGTGATAGATACGAAAAGCAAAGGCCTTGCTGTGTTGTATAGATTATCCTTGAATCCCTGGACACAAGTAACTTTCCTGGAAGGTGACAATCTCTAATATGCTTTGTTGTCACCCTGCTGCATTATGATAAGTCTCTATGGCTGGATAGCCAGCATGAAGCAGATCATGATGTCTTAGGCACTTTAAGACAGCTCTAGAATGTGCTACATAATGGCCCAAGGCATCTAGATGTCAGTCCTGCCCACCCTGTTGTGCAGACTCTACAGAAGAATGCATAGGTGGACAAAAATGTCAATGTTGTCAAGGGCCAGGTTGCTATGGTGTTTGAAACTGTTCTGGTCTCCTGTGGTTTCTCCTTTGAGGATCCCAAGGTCCACTCCAACTTGCTCAACTGTGTGATCAAACTTAGCCTGGTTGTGTTAGGAGGTTTGTGAGATAAAGATGGCAAATAGTGGAGCATGCTGGGTTATAATATCATGTTCTTTTTAGGCATTGATGGAACTAAGGTGACAGCATAGAAACCAATGCTGCTGTTTCTGATTCTTTCTCCCCCACTTGTGGGTGATGAAGTTGCCTCTCCCATGGAAGGAGTAGACTAGAGACTCCTTCTCACTTGGAATCCCACATTCTGTGCATAGTTTCCAAGTGACTCCCCAGCAGCCTTGACCCACCCTGACCCACCTGGCTCTCTGTTAATATCTAGAGGATCTCTTCTCCCTGCCCTTGGAATTTCCTTAGGCAGAAAAATCTACTTCCACAAAATACCTATTTGGGTATTGTGTATTTTGTGTGGCTTTTTTTTTTTACTTTATTCTGAAATTAAAATTATGTAAAATAAAAAAGATGTAGTTTTATAAATCCCACTCTCCTTGTAAAGTAACACTAAGGATACTATGAGGTTTTCCTGGCCCAGGGAACAAAAATAATGGCAGCCTGGCTATTACTAGCTGATGTGCCTTTCTTGATAAGATGGATTAGTGACCAAAGTTGATGATCAATTCCCTTTTGCCCTTGGCCTCCTGATATGATTTAACAACAACAAAAAATTGTGGTGATCATGCACCTTGAGGATTTAAGGTAGACATGACTGATTGTTTTTCAAATATAAAAGCTTAAATTTGTGATTATTTAAGATATTTTATAATATCCTATTTTAATATAAATATTATTATTGATTCTTTCTTTGCAACTGCAAAATGGACCCTGCCAGTAAAAGAACTAACTGAGAAGAATACCCCACTTGCTAACAATTTGTTAATCTGTAACAAATTGCTTAGACATGAGTGTATGTGGGTCATTGGGAAGAATTTTTTATACATCTTTTCAAAAGCTACCTATGTAAATAAATAAACAAGGAAGCAAAACACAACACTGACTGTAGCAAGGCAGAACTAACATTCTCTCACATTACAGATTCCGAACAGAGATCATATAGTGGGATGTAGACATTAGCATTATCAGGCAAGGCAAAAATGAGACATTCAATGTTTGGTGACAGGAATTAACCAGGGGAGATTGCTTCAAATGAAGTGGCAGCAGTTCTCAACAAGTGTTGGATTTGTCAGGGAACACAGTTCCATGTTGTGAAGAGCATTCCCAGATGGGCATGTGGTAGATTCCATAGTACTGTGAGGGATGCTTAAAAAAGGATTTTGTAACACTAAGACCTCTACCTACTTGGTCCTTTGAAAAGCACCCCCTTTATTCTTGCCAAAATTGCCATTGGCTATAATCTTAACCATTAAATACAATATGGCCTTGATAATCTAAAGAGAAAGTGACTTTCTCTTCTACAAAACATTCTGATCACCATATAATGTGAACAAATACTGATGGTACCCCAGTTACAAAAACCACATTACACTTAGACTTACTTTCTAAAAGAGAAGACAAATGTTTCAGGTGCTATTGATATAGAGCTTCTTGATCCTCTAGCAAGACTTTTCCATTTACAAATGAGCCAAGGAAACTGAAAAGAAAGAAAACTCTGAACTCCATGCTGACATTGTAAACATCTGTTGATGATGTCTGTGTAACTTGTAGGGGGATCACAGGCCCCCTTTATGTTCACTCATGGGTAGACTACCATTGTCAGGAGGTCCAATGTGAATATATTAGAAGAGGGATTTCCCCACTTTTATTTAACACACCTATGTCATGCTTCCACTAAGGTATTTTAAATGACTTGATTCACAACTTCCTTTGTTGTCTTATCATAGATGGAAAAATCCTTTATGGGAGTGTTATATGGGAACACAGATTTTGTGTTAATTTAATATGTGTTACTAGATTATGGCCACAGATATTTGGTTCCAGAATTTGCTTTTTCTGTCTGAATGTGAAATATCCTCCACAGTTCATGTGATTGAACACTGGATCCTTTTGTGCAGTTTTCCTTTAGGAAATAGAGCCCTCTTTGAGAAATGGATTTCAGTGAAGTACTTAAGGTTTATGGCTGTTGAAAATTTTTATTTACTCTCTGATTGCTGAGCACAGACTCAATTCTCAAGCCAGTCTTCCAACCCCATTCCACAGTCTTTCCCACAGTAATGGAGTATTTGCCTGGAACTACAAGCTGGAAAATGCCTTTCATCCCTTATGTAACATGTTGTCAGGTTTATTTTTCTGGAAAGGGAACAGTATGCAAAAAAATCTCCCATGTTCTCCTGTGGGACAGAAGTATATTTTTGTGTCACTGATTATTTTGTTCGTTTGTTTGTTTATTTTTGGTGCTATGAGATAGGATTTCTCTGTGTAGTTCTGGGTATCCTGGAACTCTCTTTGTAGACCAGGCTGATTTTGAACTCACAGAAATCCACCTGCCTCAATCCAAACACTGGGATTAAAGGTGTGCATTACCACCACCCAGCCTATGTAACTGATTTTTGTATCTAAGTGTCAGGACTCACAGAAAAACTCATTCATGTAATCACCCAAGTCAGTGGCAGATACCAGCTTATACCTAACTACTTAGCATTATTGTTTCCATAGACATGCAGTTACAAACATTTGTGAGCTGTGATGTGAGTGCTAGGACTAGAATCTGATTCTTCATCCAGTGCTCTTAACCATTGATTGATCTCTCCAGCCTCTCTTACACACTTTCCATAAAGTAAAATAGAATACTATACAGAGGAGACTAGAGAAATGATGGGATGTCCTTTGAGGAAGGCTTCAGACCTGCAGTGGATCTGTCCTAAAAGAGAAGCTATATGTGTTGCAGGGGACAGGGCTGGAGGAGTGGGACTCCATAAGCCCCTTGGAATTTAGGCCATTCCATCATAATCTCAGCATCCTGGACAAGGAGCTTCAAGATGTGATGTTTGCTGGAAATTGATCTTGCTTTGTCTGTACATTCCTTGCTATGCTCTGCTTCTTTATTTGTGGAATAGGAGTGATTATTCTGTTCCATTTTATGTTGGAAACATTATAGTCTTACTAAAGGCTATGGCAGAGTTTGGTCAGTTAAGAAGTTATTCTCCTATCTAAGAGTTGGAGAGAGATGTGTTGGTTAAATAAGAATGGCATCCCTAGACTCATACGTTTGAATCCTTACCCAGTTGGTGGGACTGTTTGGGAAGGAGTAGAGCTATGGCCTTTTTGAAGGAGGTGTGCCATGGGGGTTGGTTTTGTGAGTTCAAAAACCTCTGAGCATGCTTAGTGTACTCTCTACCTCCTGCATGAGGTTCAAAATATGAACTCTCAATTCATCCTACTCCCAGATATTTTCTCTATCATCATGGGCTCTAACACTCCAGAACTGTAAGAGCAATTTAGTGCTTTGTTTTATTATTTACCCTGGAATGGTGTGTTTTGTCACAGCATCTATAGAAATGGAACAATACAGAAGTGTTCTGTGGAAGATCAGAACACAGGAAAATCTCCCAATTCAAATACAGAAATTAGAGAGTTGTTTGTTTTAACTTTAGCTCTAAAGCAGGTAGTATAAGTCCCTTGCCTTAAGGGTAGTAGGGATCTCAGGAGTGACAAGTCTGGATGGCCATAAAGAAGCAACCATGTTTGGAATATTCTCTTACTTCTAACCAGATGAATATAAAGTTCCTTGGAAGTTCTCTCTTCTATCAAAAACTGGCATGCTAAGAATGATGACCCAAAGGCACAAGGTTAAATATATACTAGTATTTATTAAAGATTCATTGAGTATTATAGTGTGCTTTGTGAACAAGGTCAGTTGGCCTCCAAAATAAAATGCTGTCTCAAACAAACAAACAATAAAAAATTGAAATTATATCAACCTTTTTAGTTTTGAAATGACTCTTGCTATGAAAGTAACTAGGTAGATTAACATGGCTTCTAAGTCATAGATATCAGCCTTCCTTTGCCTCACAAGTGCTGGGATTAATTGCATGTGCTCTTATGATTGGCAATATTCTTTTTTGAAAATTATGGTATGGAACCAGTGGCAAACTTGAAATGACTTTAAGAGGTATTGTATTGTGCCAATTCTCCAATGCTGCTTTTCTTTTGTGTTATTCATTTTTGTTCTTTTCCAGTGTGTGTGTGTGTGTGTGTGTGTGTGCGCGCGCGCGCGCATGTCTTGACTATGTAGCACTTGGTTTCCTCAAAATCACAGTGATCTTGTTGCCTTGGTGCTCATATTACAGGAATGCAGTATCACACCCATCTTGAAAAATAAGTTTGCAGGGACTTGGCTGATCATGCCTTTAATCCCAGCACGCTGGAGGCTGAAACAATTGAATGTCTGTAAGTTTGAGGCCAGCCTTATCTACAAAGTGAGTTCCAGAATAGTCAGGGCTACACTAAGAGACCTTGTTTGAAAAAAACCAAAGAGAGAGAGAGAGAGAGAGAGAGAGAGAGAGAGAGAGAGAGAGAAGCTTTATGGCACAGGTTCTCTCTCTCTTTTACAAAATGAGTTTTAGTCATTATTTTACGTATAAGGGTGTTTTGTCTGTATGTGTGACATTGTAGCTCATTTATGTCTGGCAGCCAGGGAGGCCAGGAGATGGTCTCAGAACCCATGGAACTGGAGTTACAGATAGTAGTGAGCTGCAATGTGAATGGGGAATAGAAACTAGGTGCTCTGAAAGAACCTTCAGTGCTCTTAATTAGTGAGGTATTTTCCCCTCCCAGTTTTCTATTTTTGATAATGCTCCCTGGCCAAGGCAGACAAGGTCACATGGGGTCAGACTCCTATTACTCATTAAAGAACAGAATTCTCCAGCAAGTGGGAGATCTAGCCTAGGCATGGATAAGCTCTCTAATTAGTTATCCAGTACAACATGGTGGCTCTGAAACCATATACATAAAAAATGGACTCATCAGGTAGTATTCATATATTTGAGCATAATTATTCATACATAATTAACAAGGAAGAAGTTGGAAGGGAAGAAATTTGGAACGGATGGGAAGAGGAAAAGGGAGGGGCAAAGTGATGTAATACGTTTTCATTAAAATGTATAAAAATGAATTTTAAAATAAAAAGGACGCATTAAAGAGATGGCTCAGCAGTTAAGAGCACTGGGTGTTGTTTGAGAAGACCTGGCTTCCAACCTTAGAACTCACATGTTGGCTAACCACCTTTGATAATGCCAGTCCCAGGGGATCTATGACCTTCTTCTGGACTCTACAGGTACTGAACACAGACACAGGCGTGCAAGCACCATTATACATAGAAATAAATGTCAAAAACAGTGCAATTCTCTACAGTGATGTCACAGCTCTGAGACAGACAGGAGCCAGGACTAGTTAAAATGAATGCTTTCTGGTCCTGCCAGGAAACAGCTGTGGCCTTCCTGTGAGCCACCCTGCTCAGAGGCTAAAGCAGCCTTATTCTGAGGTTAGAATAGCTCAGTATAGCTGTTCAAGAACAGTGTTCACTGTGCTGATAGGCAACTTTTTCTTGATATTTCCTGCATTCATATTGTGTCCTTTGTATTTGTGAGAATTGTAGCATTGCTATATCTATCTTTTAGAACATACATCAATTTTAACAGGGAACATTGGCTCTCAAGTGATAGACTTTCCCAGTATCACTTACTTGATTTTGATCTAAGAGCTTGTGGTAAAAAAAGGAACCTGCTGTAATGATATGGCACTCAGGATACCCTAGCTGGCCAGACCAGGCCAGGGTGCCCCACAGGTGAGAGAAACATGCCATGCAGATGTGACTGAGGGCTGTGGCATGTGTATTAAGTCACTCAAACCCCAGGCACTGCATCCACATGGCAAAGAGTTCATCATCTATCTATCTATCTATCTATCTATCTATCTATCTATCTATCTATCATCTATCTATTTATTTTTTGGGGTTTTTCGAGACAGGGTTTCTCTGTAGTTTTGGTGCCTGTCCTGGATCTCGCTCTGTAGAGCAGGCTGGCCTCGAACTCACACAGATCTGCCTGCCTTTGCCTCCTGAGTGCTGGGATTAAAGGCATGTGTCACCACCGCCCAGCAAATGTTTATTTTAATAATAGAAAGAGAGAACGATAGGGAAAGAGGGAGAGAGAAAGGAAGAGAGAAGGGAGGGAAAGCACAGGTGTGCACACCTCATGGCAGGGAAGGGAGGAAAGGGGAGAGGAAGGGGGAAGGGAGGAGTTTTCCTTAAAGGAGGTTTTATCTCAGGATGCAGGGCAGCCCCAAGGGCAGGTTCAGAATGCTAACACCTGGTAGAGGCATTTCTTCCCATCATTTTCATAATGGACATGTTTCTGCATGACATTGTGCTAAGAATGCCCTCAAATATCTCTGCTTTTTATGATATAAGCACATTCAGAAGTGCATTTTTTTCAGAAATGTGTTTAGAGGCAGACCTTTAAACTATCATGTCCAGACTCCCTATGTTAATCCCTATTCTTCCTTTGTTGAGGGAAAGCATTGCTTAGGAAATAGCTCCCATGCTCTCCATACCTGCTACAGGTAAGACGTCCTTCTCAGCTCTTTTGTCTTGTTGTTGTGATGGCGATTCTTGGTAGCCAACTTGGCCATATATGGAATTAACTAAAATCCAAACAGGCACACCTGGCAGGGATTTTTAAAAATTAAACCATGTGAAATAAGAAAACCCACCATTAATTCAGGTCTGTTTGTATGATAAGATAAAATTTTTATTTTAATCAGAGCCACACCTTCTGCTGGCAGCCTAAATATATAAAGGACATTGAGAAAGTAAGCTCTCTATTTTTGCCTGATTGCCCTAGATCTGACTAGCAAAGGAAAGCATTTACAGGCATTAGAGCCTACTTCTTAGGAATACCCATGTACACTGAAGATCAGCTGAGACATCCAGCCTCATTGACTGAACAACTACTGGAATCTTCCATTTTCTGAAGGTAGACAGCCATTGCTGGTCTAGCTGGAACACAGCCAGTGAACAATTCTATTAAATCCTCTTTCCACATACAAGAGAGAGATTCATTCTATCAGTCCTGTCTATCTCGAGAAACTTAATTAATACTTCTGTTTTATTTTGTGAGACCAAAATGAGCCATCTTAGAAATAAGACCAAAATGCTTTCACCCAAAAACTAAGGCCTAAGGTTTCTCCTTCTAGGAATAGGCCATTAGTTACTGAAACAAGTCAGACCAGATTCCAGAAACCAGGAAGTGTAAAAGTACAGGGTCAAGGACTGCCGGACTGTGGAATGTCCACTCCCTGGCCCCCTAGGTAACTGTTTAACATAGAATGTCCCAACCCTAGTTTCCATAGTGACTATGTAATCACCAGATGCCCCCACCTGAGGGCAGCCCACCACCCCCTTAGTAAGATTAAGCCATGATTTCTAGAATGCCCCTAGAAGCGAGCCAATCAGAATTGTACCCGTACTAGCACCCCTAAATGATGTAACCTTGTGATTTTTCCCTTTAAAAACTGAGCTTGCAGACAGGCGGGCACTTCCTCCAGCCTCCACTGCGTTGGATGTATTGGACGAAGTCCCTGCCTAGGCTTGTATTGGATATCCAGAATTAAACCTTGCTTTTGCATTCCGGCATGCTCGTCTTTGGTGGTCTCTCTGGGGGTCACGATCTGGGCACAACAATTTGTTGTTGTTTGCTTGTTTTTTGCTGTATTTTTTCCACCTTTTCACTCTGGAAGATGTGCTGGCTAACAACCAGACTCATCAAAAGCATTCTTCCTTGACCTATTTCTTTCTGTGTATTCATGTTAACTTGGAGACTATCCTTTTCATTATTATTCATTTTTCAAGAGATTGACTTGAATTTCGGGAAGAAAATTCCTACAGAATGGAGCCATCATCCAGGCTAGACTTACCACAGTGTTTGTGCTCTGGCTCCTGCTTTTCTCAGTGTTGTCTGAAGTCTCTGACCCTACCAGGTAGAAAGTACCCACAGTTCACCTGAACTCAGCAAGTAACCACGGAACAAAAATATTGTTTTGTGTCTTCAAATCTCTCTTTAATTGTTAATATTTCAGTCACCCTTCTACCTGTGGTACAGGACTATCACTCCACTCCACAGTAAAGAGCTGTGCAAATTAAGCACCTTGTATCCAGGAGGAGAGGGGAAGTGTCTAAGGAGTGCTGGGAGACAGAAGAATCAGCTATTGGAGGCCAGGTGTGAGAGCTATTGAAATGCAATCTCTGCAGGCCTGGGAAAGGTCTGGGCGTGACTTGAAGATCAGGGCCAGAACCCATTGTCCTGTGTCCTTGCTCACAGTCTTAACCTGAGGGAGGTGCTATTGTCACTCAGACCTCACTAACCAATCAGGATCAGAATTAACAAGGATTCAAGGATCCTGCTCATGTTCCCAGTGAATCTTATTGTAACTACCACATTTCACTCCTTGGCCCCCATTAGCTTATACACGTATCATAATGCAAAATGCATGTAGTCCAACTTACAGTGTTCAAATATTCTGACACAGACACAACAATATTTGAAAGTCCAAAAACCAAAGTCTCTTCTGATATCCATGGCAAGCTCTTAATTTTAACCACCTGCAAAATCAACATCAAAAAGCAGATTACATAATTCCAATGAACACTGGCGCAGAATATACTGCACCATTCTAACACACAAGAAATAAGGCATAATGAGGACACACTGTACCAGTGCAAGGCTGAAAACGATGAGGGTAAACCCCAACCCCTAAATCTCCATGTCTGATATTATGATCTCTTCAGATCTCTAACTCCTTTTGGTTTGTTGAGTACAACAAACTTCTCTCTGTTGAGCTGGTTCCACAACTGTCCTGCATGTTTTCATGACAGATATCCCATGACACTGGAATCTCCAAGATCTGGGGATCTCCAAGTAAATCCAGGCATCCATTACCTTCACAGCTTTAATCAACAGCTTCTATGGGCCTCCAGGCAGGGCCACCCCTGACCTACGCCTAGCCTCAGCAACTTTCCTTAGCCGTGGAGTGAGATTCAGCAGCCTCCTACTTTTGTCCTTAACGCTGACTCCAGGACCACGTGGTTGACCCAGACATGTTCTTCCACCTGCTGGTCCTGGAACCTGAGCCCCTCCGTCAAGCACTTCTCCGTCAGCTTTCTTTTGATCACATTCTTCCCTGCTACAGTTTTTCTTCAGTTTCTCTTCACATTTTGAAAGCTTAACTGACCAGGGTCTTGCCCTGAGGTCATCAGTCCCTTTATTCCATTTAGCACCGGGCTTTTCTTAAAACATTTTATCTTGTTTTTTTTTTTTTAAAGATGTGTTTATTATGTATCAGTATTCTGCCTGCATGTGTCCCTGCAGGCCAGAAGAGGGCGCCAGATCTCATTACAAGTGGTTGTGAGACACAATGTGGTTGCTGGGAATTGAACTCAGGACCTCTGGAAGAGCAGTCGGTGCTCTTAACCACTGAGCCATCTCTCCAGCCAAACATTATATCTCATTGAGCACTGGATTTAACCTCATTGTACTTCCTGCTGTTTTTTTTTTTCTCCTCAATTGTACACTTTGTATTTTCCTTTGATGCTGCTGCTCATTACAGACCTGCATAAGACTAACCACTGATAACCACACGCCAGTAAATATGAGTCTATCTTGAAATCTCCTCTGCAAACATTGTTAAAACTAAACTGTTCAATATAGACTGATGCAGATGTTTTTAAACAGGCCAAAAGCAGCCACAATTTTTGCCAAAATATCCCAACAGTTTCTGGGCCATTTATTCATATTCTTCTCCTCTGAAACCTATTGAGCTGTGCCTCCATAATCAACACTGCTCTCGTTACTACTGTCTTCCATGTTCTTATTAGTATGGCCCGTTAAGCCCTGCTTTAGAAATTCAACTGCTTTCCTAACCAAAATCCCAAAGTCCAAATTCAACCAACAAACAGCATGATGAGGCCTGTCCCGGCAATCCCGACTCCCTGGTACTGTTGGGTCCAGGGTCTCACAATAATGGGGGTCACATCATCAAAAATCTATTAAACCAGAAGCAAACTTTATTCCAGAAAAAAAAAAAAAGAAAGAAAAGAAATCACTGTGGGGCATAAAAGCTTATCAGCTAGCTGAGACCACAGCCAAAGTTGGATTTTTTGTTTTGTTTTGTTTTGTTTTGAGACAGGGTCTCTCTGTATAGCTTTGGAGCCTTTCCTGGAACTCACTCTGTAGCCCAGGCTGGCCTCAAACTCAGAGATCCACCTGCCTCTGCCTCCTGAGTGATGAGATTAAAGGCATGTGCCACCACCACCTGGCTTCAGAGTTGGATTTTAAGGCTGTGGCAATGGAGGCAGACACTGGCTCCCTTTTATAGTATCAGGCATGGGGTGCATGTTAGGAGTTTTGCAGAAACATCAAGCAAGGGGTGTATGCTAGAAGTCATGTAGAAACAACTATTCGAAGTTAACTTTGGTCCAGGCAGTTGTTGGCTATAATGGGCAATGCGGTTAAAAGTTAACCCCTGGCTGTTGACAGAGGAGCTTCCTGTAAAGCAGAGAGCCATTGTTAGCAGTTAACCTTTAGAGCTGATGACTGTCAGTTCTCATCTCTTAAGCTTATAATTTTATATTTCTTTATTTGTGGACCCTTCAGCACCAACTTCTGTCTTAGTTGCTGTTCTATTGCTGTGAAGAGAAACCATGACAACTATTCGCTAAAGAAACATAGCAATTAAATGACTCCTAGAAGTGGGAGAGCAATGAAAGAGATACCATGATAGAGGGAGACATCATGGGGATAGGGAGAAACTGTGTGCTAGGGAAGTTCCCAGGAACCCACAAGGATGATCCCAGCTTAGACTACTGGCAATAGTGAAGAGGATGCCTGAACTGGCCTACTCTGGTGATCAGATGGGTGAATACCCTAACTGTCATCATAGAGCCTTCATCCAGTGACTGATGGAAGCAGATGCAGAGATCCACAGCCAAGCACCAGGCCAAGCTCCAGGAGTCCAGTGGAAGAGAGAGAAGAGGGATTGTATGAGAAAGGGCACCAAGATCATGATGTGGAAACCTGCAGAGTTAACCAAACCAAACTAGCAGGAACTCATGAACTTTAGGCCAACAGCTGTGGAGCCTCCATGGGACTGGACTAGGCCCTGTTCATAAGCAAAACAGTTGTGTAGCTTGATCTGCTTAACGGGCCCCTTGGCAATAGGACCAGGATCCATCCTGGTATATGAGCTGGATTTTTGGAGTCTAGTACCTATGGTGGGACACCTTGCACAGCCTTGATGCAGGGGGAGGGACTTGGATCTGCCTCAACTGAACGTACCAGGTTGTGCTGACTCCCCATGGGAGGCCATACCTTGTTGGAAGAGGGAGTTGGGGGGTGGCTTGGGAGGGTAAGACTGGAGGGGCAGGAGGGGGAAAGAGAAGCTGATCTGTGGTTGGTATGTAAAATGAATAAAAAATTCCTTAATGCAAAATTGACTCCTAGATGAATATCCTGCTTAGCCATCATCAGAGAAGCTTCTTCCTACAGGAGATGGGAACTAATACAGAGACCCACAACTGAACAGTAAGCAGAGAGTGAGAGAACTGGGAACTCTCAGGACTTAATGGGATATCTGCATCAAATCCATTCCCTTTTGATCTTAACCAACTCTGAGGAAGAGAAGGTGGAAAGGTTGTAGCATCCAGAGGAGATGGAATGACCAAGGAAACAGTGCCTTCCAGATACAATAAACTGATTTAAATATAGACTCACAGAGACTGTGGCATCATGCCATGGCCTTTCGAGATCTAAGCCAGATGTGTGTCTCAGTGATGAGAAGGGAGGTGGACACAAGCTCTCATCCCTAATCCAGAAGTTATGTTCAATTAATAACCACTTGCAAAAGATAATTTTTTTCCAACAGAGACTCACTCGGTATACAAACCTCAAACAAGGGCATCCCCATGCCCAGCAGTAGATAGCCAACACAAAATGAATTCAATGATAGCATTGGAGAATTTTTGCATAGTGATTGTCTGGTAATTCTTCTTAACCTTACAGGCCTTTTGCTTATATATTATGATCTTCTGTTTCGTATTTCTATGGGATTGATGTGTTTGAGAAGTGTCTATGGGATTGATGTGTTTGAGAAGTGTGTGTCTCTGAATATACATGTGTTTCTTGTGCTTTTTCTTTGGTTCTATTTCTCTTTGTTTTACCTTATTCTAGGTTGTTTGTTTTTATTTTGTCTCACTTTATTTGATTTTATTTATTTTTAGATGATTGTTTTTTCATAAGAGAGAAAAAGACAGGATTTAGAGTTTGGTGAGTGGAGAGGGATGGAAGAACTGGGAGGAACTTGGAGAGAGGAATATGTGATGAGAATGTAATGTATGGGAAAAATCCATTTTTGATTTAAAAACAGAAAAAAACAAACGAAAAGACAAAGTAAATGTGATAATCTAAATTAACTATTATCTATACTATCAAAAAATCACAAACATCAGTATATAATGTAGTTCTCCTCAGCAGTATAAAACCTGCATGAGATTGATGACAAGTTCTTCCTTTTAACAAGGAATTCACAGGAAATTCCACGTTCCATGTGAATCTGTCCACGACACGGGCCTCTGATGACAGCTTCTGTCTACTCATTGGCCCCACACTTCCTATGAGCACTCGGGTTTTTAGGTGACCACGGCTAAAGCGTGTGGCCATAGTAAGCAGATCCCCATCCTGGTTGCATCAAGGACAGCTCAGGCTTCATGAAGGATAAAAAAGAAGGTGTCTAGAAATAAATGGAAGGAGACACTGATCCAACTGATCACTGTCAAATAAAGCTGTGGCTGTGTTTGGCCCAGGATTCCTGGTACCCAATGAGTTATTTTGACAGAAGCAGAAGTGCTTAGAAAAGGAGAGATGGTAAATGTTGGAGCAGTGAAATCGCTCAGTGTATACAAGCCTGCAGATGGGCCCTAAGGTGGACTCTGATCCACATTATGCAAGGAGAAAACGAACTTGTTAAGTTGTTCTCTAAAGTGCATTCATGTGCTGTGGCACACATGCACACGCACACACACACACACACACACACTCACACACTCACTGAAAAGATGAGTAGATAAATAAAAGGAATTTAAATTTGTAATAGAAAGTACACACATCAAAAGGAACCAGAAGCAATGGTGCATATATGTAACCCAGCACTTGAGACTACTAGGAAAATAATTA
This sequence comes from Peromyscus attwateri, assembly GCA_902168425.1. Classification (NCBI taxonomy): domain Eukaryota; kingdom Metazoa; phylum Chordata; class Mammalia; order Rodentia; family Cricetidae; genus Peromyscus; species Peromyscus attwateri. The sequence continues at coordinate 11,459 of CABHPP010000241.1, read as the reverse complement.
TAAATTTCATTCCATGCAGATGTACACAGCAAAACTCATCTCAGAAACCTTCAAACTTTTGAAAAGGAGGATATATCTCACATAAAAATGTGAAAAATGAACAAAGGAATCCCACATGTAAATTTATATTTGTGGTTTGAAATATTCATACATGTCTGCTACCATCTGGACTTGAGTGTGAGGAGACATTGATGGGGTTGCAGAAACTTCATCTATGTAAGCACTGACTACAGAGAGTCTATTACTTGGCCTAGCTACAAAATTGGGAAAGGTAGAGCCTGGTGCCTGAGTAGGGCAGTTTCCCTTCTGTGTGTTTCCTGAAGAATAGCTTCAAAAGGCAAAACACTGTTTCCTGTCCCTCCAGATAAGCTCTGTAACTTTGCCATAAGCATAGTTGTAGCCTCTGGAGGAGATGCCATGATCTTTGCCTCCAAAGCCTTGCCGTATCTAGGTGAGATGTTAAGTGGGGGAGGGGATTCTGTGGACTATGAATGATCCTGCACCATAGCCAGGTACTGGCTCATTTGGAAACCCCAGTGTCTTAGGAGGTTCTACAGAGGGTAAGGACATGCTCAATCTCCAAGGATAAACTTCTCACAGGAAACTCTCTTCTACAACTTCTCTGAGTCTCAGAACTCCAGTGCTGGATGGTGAGTGTATGCAGATATCCTGACCTGTACTTCTCATCATAAATATGAGCCATATCTGGCTAATCAGCATGGAACATAACATGTGTGTGCTGATTATGGGGATGGAGGGTCAGGAGATTCAGCCTGCAATTTGAAGAATGTCCTGGATCCTAGCTACTCATTTCAGAACACAGCCCGACTCTTTGATGTCCTAGCAGACTCAGGTGCCCATCTTGTGTGAAAGGACCCCAGGAGTCAAAGAGTTCCGTATCTATAAAGAGAGAAGCCCACATCCTTGGTGCAAACAGATTACACTTGAGCCTGAAAATAAGGCTGAATTCTCCAACTCATATATTGATAGAACTATGCAGGGTAATATAAACATCAAAATCAGACTCAGGCTGGATCATCAGGGTTCAGTGAGCCCCTGGAAAAGGTGGTGACAGATGAGGAGACTGTCAGTGCCTCATTTGCAGGCTCTGCTCCTCGGTATATTCCCCTCATACAGCCCAGCCCTGAAGAACGTTGCGGCTTTGTGAGCTCATGTAACAGACTGCCTCTTTCTCTCCTAGGAATCTACTGCAATTACTGCAATAAACCCAGACTGTTAGCCTGTGATACCCTAGAGCGGGGGCGGGGGGGAGGGGGCGCGGAGGGGGCGGGGGAGGTGGGGGGAGTGGGACATGAATCTTCAATGTATCTCAAAAAGGGATACGAAAAGTTCACTCTCACCAAGGAAGATCAACAGTTCTCCAGCTCCCTGGTCTCACGGTGCATACGCAGTATTTGTCGGTACTAAGCCTTGTTATCTATGAGTATCATCACTGAATGTCACAGAAGAACATTTAGTTGTCAAGGTTACTGCAAAGATAGCCCATAATTGTGGTTAATACCCACTGATCGCCTAGAAATACACATCTCAGGTGAGTCAGCCCATCATTAACCAATGGTGTTGGAGACCCCAAGCCCTCTGCCACAGCCATGCCACCCTGGGAAGTTGCAGTAGAGAGTGAATAAGGGGAGAGTCTGGTTTCTGAGCCATAGCTCCACAGATGGTAAGAATCAGTTACATGCAGTGCAGGATCAGAAGGAATAGGTGTTTGGTAAAAAAAAAATAAAAATAAATAAAAAAAAAGAAAAAACAGCTGCTCTATCCCTGGCCTGTTACCTCCTCTCCAGACCTGTCTAAAAAGCCCTCCCTGCTGATCTCCCAAGGCCATATCCTGGACCCTGGAAAGAACCTCACACTGGTGTGTTGTTCTGATGTCACACATGACAGATTTGCTCTGTACAAGGTCAGAAAGGATGACCTCCACCATCACTGTAGCCAGTATACACAGGCTGTCATCTCCTTGGCCAGCTTCACTGTGAGCTTGGTCAGCAGCTCTACCTGAGGCCAATATAAATACTATATATAGTGCAAACAAACTCTTTTCTGAGTGGTCACCCTCGAGTGACACCCTTGACATCTGATCATAGGTGAAACACAGCAGATTCAATCAGTTACCTAGCCTCTGCACTGGCCTGCATGAGGGAGCTCATGAGGGAGTTCAGATGATGGACAGGGATGGAAAAGGAACAGATTCAGAGACAAGGAGCAGGAGAAGGGCTAAACAAAGAAGGGGAAAACCGTCCCATGTGCTCTTACCAGACCCTGGTAAAGTCTCACTTTGGAACAACGAAGGCAGCCCATCACGCATTGCTCTTCTCTTTAGGACAACCAACTTCCTGATCCACCTTTCCTCTCAGTGCAGCTGTATTCTGCAACAAACTCAGGAAAGAACGTGACAGGGCTGTGTTAATATACAAAGTGGACACTTTCATTCTGCCCAAGGCGGAAGCAGTCCATTTATGCCTACCGCTAAGATCAAAGTTCCTAGGTAAGCAGTCCAAAGCACAATTCTTCATGAGTGCTGTGACTTCTGCCCTGGTGGACACCTTCAGGTTCCACAGTTCTGGAGACTTGTCCCTAACTGTTGCCACATGCCAGTGCCCTCATAAAGCTCATGGTCTCAGGTGAGGTGACCCAGGTTTTTTTCAGTGCTGAAGGGGTCATTCGGCATCCTCTATTCACAACAATTATTGGACAGAATGTGGTGACAGATGTCAGACAGTGTGAGCCAGATGGGTATTCACTCTCACAACAGTAGAGGCCAACAGGAAACTATTGAGGACTACTCACTACACTCCCTGCTCATGGAATCCAAAAGGTTCCAGGTATTCTACAGGAGCATCCTGGGGAAGCTATAGGTAGATATAGGATACTGAGCAGAAACAGATTCCCAGTGCCACTCTCTTCTTGTCACCCTCCACTTATCAATATTTACAGGATCCCTATCAGATCCTCACTCAGTTCAGCCACAGCCCTGAGTGTTTCAGGGGAAGAGACAGCCCTGCTGTTATCATTACAAAGTTTGCTAGACTCTCTGTTGAAATCAGATAGACCTGACCATACTCAGTGACTGATCTGAAACCAATTCTCAGCCCTATTGGAGACCTTTTCCATGAGAAAATGGAGATAACAAATGATCACATTAGGGAAAATAAAATCCAGTAGGGTCAATAAAAGCCTATACCTCAGTGAAATCTACAACTTTGACCTTCAGAGTAACATAGAAGTATTAAGACTGTATTGAGCATTGTGAATCTGAACTACAGAGGCTATAAGGATAAGAATTCTATGGAACTCTGCTGCTTAATCTCGAGTCTTCTGAGGTGGTAGGTAACCTGTACCACTGTCTCATCACCCTATTGCCTGATCTATTTGTTTCGGGAACTATTATTTGTAAATATGAAAAAGGTAGATGGTAGATAGATGAGTCTTGAGATCTATGCTCAATGTGAGATGGCCATGATAATGGGGAAACTAAATAAGGAAATGTTTAACGCATACCATCTACTGTTTTTCCTGGTGTACAAACACACACACACACACACACACACACACACACACACACACACACACACTTTTCTGATCTTTTATTTATTTATTTATTTATTTATTTATTTTTTGGTTTTTTCGAGACAGGGTTTCTCTGTGTAGCTTTGCGCTTTTCCTGGAACTCACTTGGGAGACCAGGCTGGCCTGAACTCACAGAGATCCGCCTGCCTCTGCCTCCCGAGTGCTGGGATTAAAGGCGTGCGCCACCAACGCCCGGCCTGATCTTTTACTGAGGGCTAGGATAGCAAAACATTCTTCATGGCACCACCACAAATATTGATCTGACATTTCCCACATTATGTGTGAAAGGAAATAAGTGGAGAACTAGCTACTTCAGAAGAATGTACTCCTACCTGAAAGAAATTTCTGGATCTCATGTGGGAAGGAACTTCTGAGAGAGTTTGGCAACAAGACCCTGAGCCTTAACACCAGCAGAAATTTTTTTTTTTTTTTTTGGCACAGTGGGGCTGAAGAATAAGAATACAATAGAGAACCCCGATACAGCGGGGGGTTGGGGGGGAAGGTTCATCCCAGATATTATGTGGTTAAATGATGATAATAATGTGCTTTTATGAGAAATAAGAACGTTGAACTCAGAGAAAACACAGGATCAGCTGAGATCATCAGTCAATCACAGAACATGACCAAATTAAAGCCAGGTGAATAAGGAGAATTCCAAGTCATAGCACTGGACACAGAGGGTCTAAGTACAGTCCAGGTAAGACTCATGCCCTGAGTGGAAAGCCAGTCATCTTGGGGGAATTTTCATCTTCCATAACCTCTGTGACTTCTTTGTACACAACTATAGGCCTCAGAGACCCAGAGTTACACATTGGAGAATCTCATTAGGATGAGAAGGAGTTGCTTGGTCTTCATAGTTTTGGGGATTCTGCTATTTGAAGTTTGGCACAGCCAGAGAAGGACCCACCATGAAGCTGAGAAGCGATCAGAAGAGAAAGAAGTACAGCTTTCTTCAAGGTTGTGGAGGATGAGAAATAAACCTGATAATCTCACATTTTCTGTAAGAAAATCCAGTCCTTATGTTGAGGAACTGTTGTGAGAGAATGTCCAGGGAGCAATGTGTTTTGGGTGCACAGGTAGATGTGAGAGTTGTGATGAGATCTAATCACAGCAAATTAATTTTTATTCCTCCACCTACTGTGGTCTTTTACTAACTCTCCCAAATCTCTTCTGAATCTATAATATGAGGGAACATCCTGTCTTATCTGTCAGTCTTGCATCCTCACTTCTGTGAATTCTCTGCTCCCCTTCCCTCTCATGAGTCATTTTCTTTTATTATAAACTATCACATTTTCCATGACAGGTGCCTCTGTTTATTGGACTAGAAACCAAGCACTTTTCCTCAGTAAAAAAAAAAAAAAAAAGGTGAATGAAATCAGATTTGAAATTGAGAAGTCATTCAGTGCCCATGACGCCCCAGACCTCTCTTCATGTCCCTCTAAACCCCACATCTTCAATATATGTTCTCTACAGGATTTCTCCTTAAATATAAAGCCAGTGTTACTACACTGGTGGATGCAGGAACTATCTGGTGGGACACTGTTGGCATGAATGTGAAAGTATCATTTTTCTTACAACAAAGTCATGATTTGTGGCATTTGCTGACCACTTCATACAATGCTGCAACCTCTGTCTTTTAACCAGTAGTGAGGGTGGGAAATAATGCATGAAACTGATGGGCTTTTCATTTCAATATGCACCATCTATTGTTCATTTGTGAAAAAACAATAGACATCCAAAGTAATCATCACATAATCACCCTGCAAGGATGATTTACCATAAAATAACTGTAAATTTCAATGTAGTATGAGAAGAGAAGATCACAGGTGTGCTCAGAACTTAGTGATCTCCTGGGGCTCCTGGTCTCAGGTGAGAACGCAAACCTTTCCCTAGAACGATGTTGAAATCATACAGGACTCAGAGAGGCTTTGATGTGTGATACAAGTGAGCAGCCAGGGCATTGATGCAGAGCATGGGAGGCAAAGGGACTCAAGATACAGATTTCGAATCATCCAGTGTGATAAGTACCAGTACTCAGAGGATACATAACAATTATGCCATTTATACAACATTTTCAAATGCCAAAAACAGAAACAGAGAGCAAACTAGGGGTTGTTAGGGCTTAAGGAACTGTAAGAATTTGTGGGCAAAAAGGAAACAGATGCTGTGGTATGATACTGTAAGAGATCCAGTGACGATAGAAACAGTCTTCTTCACTATATCAATGTCAATATGCTAATTTTGGTATTGCACTATCATTTTATATAAAAATATATTAACATATAAAAAAGATACAGATTCCGTAATAGACAGTGACAGAAAAGCCCAGGAGACCAGAAGAGAGACGAGTCTCTGCATTTTAACTAACTTAACACATTTTGGAAATAAAGCAGGAGATTTCTCAATCATCAAGTGAAATGTGATTAAATAGAAGGGAGTTCTTAAACTGACTACTAATTTTAATGACACTACTCATCAAAGACATGAAAATGGGAAAATTTACAGGCATGGTTGCACAGACTCATAATCCCAACCATGGGAGTCTGGGCCATGGGAATTACCTTTGCTCTGTGGCAATCTTGGGATACCTAGTGAATTTCATGCCAATCTGGATTAGCAAGTAAGACATGTTTCAAACATTAGCTGCCAAAGGCCAGGTGTGACATTACACCCCATAATCCTAGCACTTTGGAGGTGTGAACAGGAATATCAGCGGGTCAATATAATCTTCAACTAAATACCATAGGAGTAAGAGGCCAGTCTGGAACACTCTAGACCCTGTTTAAAAATAAATAGATAGGGATGGCTTGGTGGCCCATCATTTTTATCCAAGCACTTATCAGATAGAGGCAAAATATTTCTGAGAGTCTAAAGCCAAACTTGCCTACACAGTAAGCTTCAGGAAATCCAGGGCTACATAGAGAAACCCTGTCTCAAAAATACCCAAAACAACAACAAAAAACCAAACAAATAAATAAACTAGAGCCAATGAGTTGGCTCAGCAGGTCAAGGCACTTGACACCATGCTTGTTATCCAAGGTTTAATCAGCAGGACACACAAAGTGGCAGGAGAAAAGTGTATATTTCTTTTGTTGTTTGTGTGTATATCATTTCAGAGTATGTCCTTCATCCAGAAAGCCTATCTTTACAGCAACTGGAGATCATCACAGAAAGCCACACCTGGACACAGTGTAGAGATCAACTGACCATGGGGATTCCAGCCCCAACAGATACATCTATGTCACAGCTCCTGCATCTATTACCCAAGGAATGTCACAAAAGAGGAAGCAAAGTTGTTCTCTGACCTCCATCTTAGTCCTTGGTGTGCTCCCCACATCCAATAAGTAAATAAATTTAAAAACTAACAAATAACCACAAATGAAAGTTGGGTATGGTGGTGTTGACCATTAATCCCAACAGTTATGATCTCAAAAAAATAAGAAAATATAATATTACATTGGTGACAATTTAGGAGGTTCCTGCAACAGTATAACTATTGCTTGCAATAGCAAGAACATGATTAGTTTGTCCAATGGTAATGTATTTGTCTGAAAAATTACGGGGGCTCATGCTTGAAAGAGACTAATTCTCCTTTTTCTAGTGGCCATTAGTACACAGTAGTTCTCTGTCTAATCACAGAACACAATGAAAAGTTTTCCTTTCCATATTAATATGTTCTTTGATACTGTATTGTTCTGGTATTATTTATTTCTACAAAAGTAATTAAGCCATTTTTTATCCATTTCTAGGAGAAACTGCTTCACTAGTGATGTCCTGATATTCTGGCTCTTACAATATCTTTGCTTCCTCTTTTGTAACATTCCTTGGGTAATAGATGCAGGAGCTGTGACGCAGATGTATCTGTTGGGGCTAGAATCCCCATGGTCAGTTGATCTCCACACTGTGTCCAGGTGTGGCTTTCTGTGATGATCTCCAGTTGCTGTAAAGATAGGCTCTCTGGATGAGGGATATACTCTGAAATGATATATACACAAACAACAAAAGAAAACTGATTCAGCAGATTATATTTACATATATGAGCACACACGTACAAATATATAGTAACAGTAATAAGCAGAAAAAGAGGTTATCATGTTGAGAATCTGGGCATAGGAGCTTAGAGGGATGATGTCAGGGAGGAGATAAAGGGCAGAATGGGAGGGGGAAAGTGATAGCATCCTTTCAATTAAAAACACATTTTAGAAAGATAGGAAGTAAACCTACAACAAGAGGGGGCATTTCTTATCTGTGTAGACCCTATGGTAAATGCATCAGAATTTGGTGAGGTTTATAAATTCATAGGAAAAGTTTGAAATGACATTATTTGGGGAGTAATCATATGAAGACATGAAGGAGCAAATGACAGAAGCTGATGGTGGGATAACTGACCTCATGAGTGATGACATGGATTTTTATCATTTGGGTACAGGCATGGAGAGAGGTTCATGGTAGATATTGCTCTGTATGCATCATTGAAGCATAGGAAGAAAGAACATGAGAGCTAGAATACTGGGCAGCACAGCAAATGTTATCTTTTGTGGATAACACAGCCATTGCCAACATGAACTGTGCAGTCTGCAATGTAGCTTTAAAAAAACTGGGCCTGTTAGCAGTCAATTATGGGTCAGGTAAGGACTCATGGGTCTCTTTCGTGAGCTATTGACTAGTGATGAATTCTGGGTGAACAAGACTTATTGTCTTCAGTTGTACAACCACCAGTGAACTCAGCAGCTTCCTATTCAGCATGGGAAAAAGTGTGGTGGCACACAGGCAGACATGATGCTAGAGAAGGATATCTGCATCGGAAGGAAGCAGGAAGCATCAGTGGGCCACTGCTCCTGGCTTGAGCTTCTTAAACTGTAAGCTTCACTTGACAATGAGATAAGAAAACTGGTTTGGGCTGGCAGAGGCCACATTAATATCCATGAACTGTGTGGCTGCCAAGGCCCATAATAGAGTATTTTCTGCACTGAAGATGGAGGCTGCTTGGATGTTCATGGTCTAGCCTCCTGCTATGTTGATAGCGGTGGTCCATGTTACCACTGAAGGCTATGTATGTGTACATGGTGTGTGCTGTCACCTGAAGTAAAGTGGGTATCTGTGGCCCACGCCGCAACACTGTGGCCTGGGCTGCAGCCAAAGGCTTTGTTGATATCCATGATCTGCTCTGCTTCCAGAAACCATGTCAATGTCCATGATGCATGCTGCCAATGACTGTAAAGAGGAAAGAAACTTGCTTGGCAGTGATATTGATGACTGTAGACTCACAGTTAAAAATAAGAGACATATAAGGCTTCTGTGATTACCTTTCTATCCCATCCCCCAATCCAACCTCTAACGCCCTACCTTGCCCCCCTCCAAAATAAACTCTCTAGACAGGAAGCCATTGAGCAGAACTCTTAAATTGTGATAGGGATGCTGAAGTGTAATTCTTCACAATTGATGGCTTCTGGCAGTGGTGGATGTGGGGAAGGATTCAGTTTTCTTTCAGGGGTTGGCCATTGGGAGTTTGACCAGACTTCAGTGTGTATATGTACAACAAAAATTGAACTTAGTATTTTTTTTCTTGTCTTATTTTCTTTGGAGGAGGTCACAAGGGAATGGTTGGATATGGGAAGACAGGGATGTGAATGTAATCAGGGTGCATTATCTGAAACACCCCAAAAATCAATAAAATGTTATATTAGAAAAAAGCACATTAATAATAACAATGATGATAATATGAGAGGAGGAAGAAGAAGAGAAAATTAAAACAAAATAAAGAAATAGAAAAAAGGAAAACTGGTTGGGGATGATCTTGAAATCTGTAGCAGCTGTAGGTCCCTTTGAAGACCTTGATCCCAGCCTCATGAAACTGAGTTCTTGCTTCTTCCCTTAAAGACAATGGGGATAGAATGCTACCTATTTTCACAGAGGTAGTGTCCACCAGATTCCATGACTGTAACACCAGCATTACATACCAGTTGATACCATAAGTCAGAGTGTAGTGATATTCAAGGAGTAGCAGGGAGCTGTGCTAAAGAGGGTACTAATTTGTTCTGAGCTAAAATTTCCCCCACAATAGCCTGTCTGTGAAGAACTGGATATTCTCTTTTCTGTGGATTTCATTGTTCTCCTCTCCTTGTGTGTTCCTTTCTAAGTTGCCCTCACATGTCCTGGACTCTACCAACAGGGCTTTGAAGAGGCTGGGTCATTGACTGGAACTTTTGGGAATTTTCCCAATCATCAGTGCTTCCACTGGTCACTGTGAATCAGTCATGTGTGGAGAGATTATGTGAACCCTAGCATCTGTATTAGTCAATGTAGGAGCAACTCATAGAAATCATGACAAAGTTGGTATTAAAGAATCTAACCTAAGTATTCAAGTTAAGGCTTTGGGATAGGTCACATTTTCATTCCTTGGACAAAGTGAATCTGTCATAGCTGATGTCATGTCACCATTGAAGAATAAATTTCCCTCCAGGGGCCATGATAGAGCCTTGTTAGATTAAGCAGGAGGGCTTCTTGCACAGCCCTGGAGGGAACTCATGCTGTCTGTTGAAGGGGTTGTTTTTTGTGAGCATCATTCCTTTCCCATCAAGCCTTCAGGTGTCTATTCCTCCCACAGGTTCAGAGTCAAGAACTCAAGAACTCCATCTCAGCCACATTGTCACCTGGACAGCACTGGGAGCAAGGATCTTGGAAAATAACTTGAGAAACTCATAAAATGATAGTGTCAATGATGTGGAGCTGTATTTCTAGAGGGTCACTGCATTCTGACCACATCTATAGGTTTCTCTTGTAGTAACCATAAAAACTGAATGGCCCCAATGGCCTTGGGAGACATAAGGCCTGCAGAGAACAGGGTCTAGAACTGTGCAGTGGAAGTCTCCTCTAAGTCTAAAGTCCAGGAGAGCTCTTTATAGCCTTCCTTGGTCACAGCACACCCATTATATCTCAGCTGTAAGATATGCTGGAGGACCATGTTATCTCTGTAGGCCACCACAGGTATTGGCTAGATTGACAGGCTATATTTACTGTAGAATCCTAAGGGAGAAGTTGAGATTATGTTAAGTAGGGCCACACAGCCCATTTGTCCCCCAGGGCTGGATATGAGAAGAGAATATCATTGACAGCAAAATTCTTTCTGCGGGTAGAGCACTGAGCTGGGACTCCCGAGTCCTTGCTCATTTGTCACCACCAGTTTCAGTATGTTGTTATGCTCTAGCCATCCATCTGGGCTGTAAGAGTGACAATGATATTGCCCTGTGTTGCTGTGTCATGGACTGGATGGAGAACTTGGCCTTGTTCTTAGCCTCCAATGAAGTATGTCTCTTTTAAGGTTCAGATTTTCCTTTTTCATGAAAAATATATATTTGGGTCTCCATGATCCCTTGACATCACATAGTCACATCATGTACATTACCTGAGATGATCACAGAGGCTGCCTCAACCCTGAGGAGTTGAGAAGTTTCCTTGCAAGGAAGCAAGTGTGGGGAAGCTGGGTCTGTTTGATCAAAGGCACAGTCAAGGTCAAATGTGAAGATATGTAAGCTGATCCTCACAAGGAGGACACGTGTGGTGCCACATCAAAACATATTTCTCTCATGCATATCCCAGGGTCCTCTTTCACAGCCATCCCTTGGCTTCTGTATTTTGGGCTTCACTGTTTCTGCTACTCCTTTTCAATCAGCTCAGGAGCTTGGTTACACTCAAATGTCATCCACTGATGACCTGTATCAGGATCACCATCATGTAAAGAAAGACTTGGGCTTCATCATTTGACACCAGGAGCTTCAACACATCACTGGGTTCTGACCATACTTATGGGTGAGAAGCCATAGCATTTGAATTTTCATCTCTGGCTGGAGGTCAAGGGTCTACAGGGA
>CABHPP010000240.1:0-29020 GCA_902168425.1 Peromyscus attwateri | reverse complement strand
TCTGTGTATCTACTGCAAGAGGAAATTTCTCTGATGATGAATGAGCAAGGCTCTGATCTACGGGTATAGCAGAATGTCTTTGGGAGTCATATAATTGCCATGCCAATTAGCAGAACAGTAGCATTTGGTTTTTGCCTTGGCCCATGTCCTATCTAGTCTCAGGTTCTTGGTCACTCAAGCAGTGTGAGGCATGGATAATATCTTGTGGAGTGGACATTAATTCTAATCAGAGAGTGGTTGGTTGCTCCCACAATTGCACTATTGCCACTATTGCACCAACATATAATGCAGGCAGGTTACGATTGTAGATTGCAGGGTTTAGAGATGGGTTGGTAGTTACTTTTGTCCCCTGACAGCATGCAGAGTACCTTCCAGTACCATGAACACTGACCAGTATGGGTGAAGGCTCTAGTTACTCACATGTTCAATGTCTCTGTGTTCAATGAGATATCTTCTTCATTATCTTCTTCAATGTGGGCTTACTATCAGATTGTGAAGAGCAATCAATAGCCTCGACAATAGCCTGGGTTGCTTTGCTTGCCCATGGAACCTCTTTGGCCAGCAACTTAACCAGATGTAACCCATTCCTAGTGCTGGAGGTTTTACTTGGTGCAAGATGACTAGTGGAGGCTTTACCTCTTCCATTATTTAGTGAATCCATTTAAATGTCTTTCATATATGTATATATTTTAAGAAACTTGTAGGCTCCCATATAATCCCTCAAATGACCATTAGTGCTAGTTTTCCCTCTTATAGTCCAATTCATTCCGGTCCCCATTTAATCCTCCTGCTCCAGTCTCATCCCCTGTCTCTCCATAAATATGCAATCTACTTCTCTTTCCTTGGAATATTGGAAAGGTATCATTTGATCAAGGTTAAATGTCATTTGTATATTCCTGATCATTCTGATAAACTTACAAGTCTCATCTCCTTTACAAAACCAGATTCAAAGCACATGAATCACTACCACCATCAGTGAAAACCTTTGGAATTTCATCTCCAGATTCTCATGGAGGAAATTCGTTATTCCTCTCAGTATGTTAGTGGTGATCAAAATTTAGGCCTTGGAGCTTGCAGACTTAACTGGTGCCTTAATTTTATCTTTTTTTATTTGCAACCAGTCCATCCTCAGGTGGTCTTTCAGAAACCTAAGTCCTTCTGTCTCCATACACTTAGCTGTTTTTCAAGTTCTGAAAGTGAGCAAGAGTGGAAGACCCTTCAGGCAGAAGTAGCAGATCAACTCACTGCCTAGCACCTGAATGATTGTAGAGTCTATGATAGAGTATTATAGGGAATTGTTAGGTCTATATTTCTGTATTAGAGCTAACTTGAAGCTAATTATGAACTGCTCCCACATCATCAGCACCTTACAAAACCAGGAACTGAAATGCTAGACTTGGATTGCTCATGGGAAAAAACTGGGGAGGTGATCTTAAAATTAATTAGTTCTGGTCTTGTGACAGGTGGGGTCATGGAAGCATGGAATTCTAAATGCCTAATACATCATAAGGTAATTATCTAGCAGCATACTTAAGGTAAAGAACATAAACTTTGTCCTCTCCCTCAAGAATTATTCAAAATGTACTTGTAGATCACTTAGGCATTAAAATACACTTCAGGATCAGCTACCCAGTCCTAAATACTGTGAGAATAGTATAAAGTCTGCCTGAAATGTAGGTCAACACACTGCTGTCTTTGTCTATTAAAATTCTATGGCCCCTTCACATCTTGGTGAGCCTTGACAGCACAACCACACTCTATTTCAGACTCTCTGGCACATCTACCATTCCAGGTGTACCTCCGTGGTTCACCTGACCTTCTAGTTGAAACTTCTTCATGTCCTTACACATGGCTGAGATCTGAAATCTGTGAGACCTCTATTGTTTTCTTTCCTATTGTTTAACATTCCCCACCCAGAAGACAGACCCTACCCCATTCAGGGGAGCCTACTTTACTCTATGCTTTTAAAGGCCATATTGTACTTCTCCTCTCCTCTCTTCCTTACAGTCTCCAATAATTTTCTCTGTTAAGTGAATGTTCTTAATCATATTCTTTCAGAGGTTCACAGGGCACACTCTTTGCCCTTAAGTTAATTCAAGTGATTTGTCAGCTGGTTCCTACATGATGCTAGCATGCTCACAGCAGAACTCATGGCTACCTGAGCTGCTGGAAACAATCCCAAGATTCAGTCTTTTAAATGCTGAGATCTGATCACACATCCAAGAATATCTGGGCAGCACAAATTGGTCTTGAAGGACAAGAAAGAATGAGGGATAGGGGGCTACTAATTGTGTTTATGTTCAAAACATGTTATATGAAATTCTTAAAGAACTAATAAAATTTAGAGCATATTAATACTGAGAGAGAGAGAGAGAAAGAGAGAGAGAGAGAGAGAGAGAGAGAGAGAGAGAGAGAGAGAAGAGAAGAGGGAAAGAGAGATCCAGAAAGAGCTGTGCACCTTCTCAGAGCCCTCAGCATGTGCTATGAGTAATTGTCAAAGAAACAACACTGAGATGTCACTAGAGACAGCGACAATTGTCACTTTCCAAAAAACATGATATGAAAGCAGCAGAGGAGTGTATGCATGTGTTCATAGGTATGTATATGTGTGTACATGGGTGTGTATGAGTGTGTAAAGATGTATGTTATCATGTGTAAAAATGTGTGTGGAGACACAGTTATCCAAGACAGGCCTGATATGGGAGCTCCTGGCATATCAGGGCTTCTATCTTCATGGGTAAGTCATGGGGAGGCAGAAGACATTGTGAAAATGGTTAGGAATGGAGTCCAAAGAGCCTCCTAGACGTTGCAGGTCACTCACATTAGTGCTAGGTACTCAGGTACTGGGATCTGAGGCACAGACTGTGGTCTACTTAGGGATGTTAGTATCCATCTGGGGTTATTAGCAGCAGTAGGGCCTCCCTGGTGACATATTCACCATGTGACAACCTATACTTTATTTTAGCTCACAGCTTGGTCTGCAATAGTGGGTCCATGAATGCTCTTCTGCATGGTTATTTCCTGGAAACTCACAGGGGGAGAAGGACCCATCTGAGGTGTCTAGTTTCATGAAGGACATTGAGGAAGCCTGACTACATTCTGGAAGTGAGGAGTCAGGCCACCAACATTATGTAGTGCATCTCAGCCAAAGGGCTGGTGGTTCGTCATGAGGTCTTATGGGTGATAGTCAAGCTAGCACTGCACCACTGACATGCTTGCCCACAGTGTACTCTGTGGCTCAGCCTCGCTTTGGGCTTGCTGTTTTCCTCTCTCAGCCTTCAGCCTCTGGCATGAGCACCCTACCTCACAATGCCTGGACTTTTAAATAATTGGGTTGAGGGATCAGACCCAGGTCCTTGCAGATACCAAGCAAGTACTTTACCATTGACCTACATCACAAGCTTTGATGTGACATTCTAATTTGAAGAGTTAAAGTCTATTTAAGTGGGACACGTCATGGTTCTTTCAATATATACCTGGCATCTTAGATGCCATCTCTAGATCTTTTGTCTCCAAATGATTAGTAGCTGCATTTTTTTGTGGACACCTTCAATCCATGGGTCATATGGAGAGTAACAGTGGAGAGCAAGTAGTACCTCGTGTGTATTCGCAGGTGTGCCCTGGTTCCAAATACATTGCAGCACCCCTCCCTAATCTCATGGTGATTCCTGGAGGAAACTGGGGACCTTGTTTTCTTTGGCTTGTCACACTATGTTTTGTTTGATGGCTTTGGAGTACTGGGATACCCTGCTATAGGATCTACAGTAGATAATGGTAGCATCTGATAAAGATTATTTTCAGGGATGGCAAGATTGTTGGAAGACTAGCAAGAGCTGGGCATGCACTGGCCTGAGACCTCGCCTTCTCCATGCCTCTTGGTAAAAGAGTAGTAAGGTTTCAGACCCTAGTGGGCACTGGAGACTGGCAACTGCCGCCATCCTGGAGGAATCCATGGTACCCTCTATGCCCTGCAGAAAGGAGTTGAGGCATCTGTCCCAGCAGTTACCTCTCACAGCTCCTATAACCAATTAATGGATATTAATATGTGCAAACGTAGCAAATACAAGGACACAGTACTTAGGGGCCAGCATGATTCTAAGGCTTACCTTTTTTTGCTTCATCTATCCCATCCATTTAAGTCTGTTATGGCAAAGGCACAGTTATTCTTGTCCATACACCTTCTGGTTTGTTTGTTTGTTTTTTTTTCAGATACTGTGGCCAATTTACTGTGTACAAGGAAGGCCACAACTCAGCTGTGTGAGCATTGAGAACTTAAGACAGGTAATCCCAAAGCCCTGACTCCAGTCAGGTATATAGCTTGAGGACTAGCCCAGATTCCTGAGTCCAGCTGCTCCCAGAACAAGGATAGAAAGAGTTCTGAATAGAGGATCTCTTAGGCTCTTAAGCCTAGGGTGACTCACAGCTGTCCTCGGAACTGGCTACAGGCAGTAGGGGACCAAAGCTACAGTGGGACCTCCCAAGAATCTTGTCCTTCTTAAGCCAAAGAAGCTGTGCAGGGTCTTTTCAAACTGTAAGATGCAGTCCAGTCATCAGGACCATCACTGTTAGCCTGAATGCTAATCAGAAGAAACTAAGGTAAGCCTCTAAGGTAAGCCTCTCTTCAGGGATCACACTTTCTGAACATGCAGCTGTTGGATGTGAGGACATCCCAAAGCCATCTTCTGACTCAGACCTATTTCTCAGTGACTTCACCTACTCCCTGCTTCTCATCTCCTTTTCCTCTCCATGCTCCATCCCCAGAAGGAACTTTTACTTCTGGTTTCCAGGTCAAACCCAGAAGAGCATTCCAATGGCTACCTCCCTAGTTTGGGAATCTGGAAATCACACCTCACATTATCTAATGAGAGTCAATGAGTAGAGTAATCCACAGTAGTAGTTAAGTCCTCCTCGGGGCTTGGTTCTCCTTTGCTGAAATTGTCTCTCATTGGCTACCAAAGAGAACTGATCACTGCCCAAGCCTTAAAAGGTCCCTGTGGGGGTTCACTGACCATGAAGCCTAGTGAGAGCTATAGGTTGTCCCAACTCCTTTTCTATATGGTCATTGCTTTCATTCCGGTGAATTCATGTTAGGGTGGAAATTTTGCATCATTCAGTTTACCCACTCTTGAAGAAACTCTCCTCTTTCCTCCTCCTCCTCCTCCTCCTCCTCCTCCTCCTCCTCCTCCTCCTCCTCCTCCTTCTTACCTTCCTTCCTTCTCCTCAGTCAAGTACTAAGATGCACTAGGATACACTAAACTCTGCCCAGAGAATCCCTACCTATGATGCAAAGGCTCTCACATTCTCTTTATTTCTCTTTCTGGCCTTAAAGCAACTAGACCTGTACGTGCTCTTCTTTGAGGTTCATCTTTCAGGCTTTGGACTATTGTGGTTCTAGGGAAGATGGACACTGACGACATTTAAATGAGGAAAACTATGGTAGGTGAGTCTGTTGGATCATTGTGTCAATAAAGCTCGGCTAAGCCTACCAGGATTGTGTCCATTCCACTGAGCATCTCCAGGTGCTGGGATGTTCCAGCCTCTAGAGCCAGCCCTCTACAGTGCCAATCCAGTGTGCCTGTCCACATCTCCATGGGGTGGGTGGAATTATGGGATGTGAAAGGGGTAAAACTCTATTTCCTTAAATCTCTGGATGGTCTGAAGAGCCAGCCATCTGACCATACTTGGAGAAAACAGAAAGTTGCCCTTTAGCGATGGGTCGGGGTAAGGGACATGGGCAGTTCTGTGCTCAGAACCAAGTCATTCCCTGCTCTATACTCTACTTTTTTAAAGTGTGTGAGTGTGTGTTGTGCGTATCTCTGCTGTATGTGTTTGTGTAAGCGAGGGTTCTGTGAGAACAAAGGTGGGGGCTAGTGGAGGATGTCAGGTGTATCAATTCATCACTCTCCACCTTGATTTTTGAGACAGGGTCATTTGCTGACTCTCATGGTCCCCATTTCAGCTGGGCTGGCTGGCCAGCAAGCTTCCAAAAGGTGCCCGTCATCTCCCTACACCAATGCTGCAGTCACAGGTACCTATGGGCATGCCTAACTTTTATATGGATGCTTGGTATTTTGAATTGTATATTCTTGCTTCCACAGCAAGCACTCTTTAACTCTGAGCCCTCTCTCCAGCATTCTCAGCTCTTCTGAAGGATTTTCCCTAGGTGCCCAAGAAGGGGCCCCATGGAACCTAGGGAAAATTTGAATTGAAAACCAAGACAATCTTTTTTTTGCTGGCAGCCTAGCCAACAAGAACTGTGGTAAATTATCCACAGGGCTTAAGCCCTGGGCATTTCCTTAGGATACCAGCACAAGTGGATGGTATTGCCAGGACCAGGACTCAAGGTCAGTCTTTAGGAGGTAGCAGATGAGGTCTGGGACTTCTGGGTGATCAGACACGGAAGGGTGGGGAAATATGGCTCCTGGAGTCACAGAGCAGGGGGGCGACAGGCAGTGCAAGACTGGAGTCCCTGTTACTCTCAGTGTCTCTCTCCAGGGTCCCATGTAGAGATAGAGAGCTCCAGAGGCAGTCTGGTGATTACCCCAGCGCAGGTAATGAAGACCTTGACTCTGGACCTACCATTCTCCACTTTCCCTGCTGGATGGTCATATGGCCCTCATTTTCAGAGAAAATTGGAGTCAGCAGGGTTCAGGGACTCTTGCAGGGCTTGTAACTCTATTTGTAGAAGACTCTAAGTGTTTCTGCTATGGTTACAGCGTGTGTGGATCTAGAGACCCTGCAGGGTTTTAGGAGCCTGACTTTGAACATGCTACTCCCTTAGCTCTCAGTCAGGTCTCCAGATGGCTCCCCATGAGGACTATGGCTGGTCTGCGTGTCCGAGAAGGAAGGGATCAGAGAGGAGGACTCTGATCAGTGTTTGCCACCCCTCTGAGCTGTCATGAGTAGGATGGGGCTCACTCTGACTTCAGCATCAGGCATATCTTACATCTGGAGTCTTCTCAGTAAGATGAACTTGGCACCACTTGGCTGTCACCATCTACATATTGGGCTGAGGTGATACATGTGGCGCCTTCCCACTCCCAAACTCCTTTGGCCCCAATAGAAACTCCAAATCATCACTGCATGGGGTCTTCCCTGCCCAGTCTCTGTCTGTGTTCACCCACCTAAAGGTATGGCAAGCTCCGGTGGACCCTGACCTATGCCTGTTTACTGCCGCCTATGGATATCAGGGGTCAGAAGAAACTCTGGTGCTGCATGGGCCATTGTGGTGTTTGTGACCTCCCAAATGGGCCACTTTTGTGCATGTTCACATCCTGAAATGTCCTGAAGAGCCCATCTGGTTGAACTTAATTATTTTCAAATGTGATTCTCTGGTGGTACTTCATTTACAGGTGAGACTCCCTAATGAACCTGCACTCCCAATTCCCTTCTGCAATTGAACTTCCAGGTGAGTCTTTCTTGTACCCCAACACCCCAATCTGGATTTACTAGTACAGTTAAACTTCAGTGTGAGAGTCCCTGAGGCACCTTGACGCCCAGATGAAACTCCCTAATGGAAATGCACTTTGAGATGGGCTGCTGTTTGTGCAAATGCTGGATGATGGTAGTTCTCATCAAGACACAGTCCTAGATACATATGAAGGACTGTGTTTGCAGTGCTCAGAGCAGTCCTTCATGCAAATGAAGGGTGTGCTTGAACAATTCACAGGCCTCTTGCTGACCTATCATGGCAAGCTACGCCTATGGCCTGGGTAAAAAATAGTTTCAAACTCTACTAGAGTTCTCCAAGGCTTGTGGTGGCAAAGTTACAGTGCAAGCTGTCTCGAAACAGCCTTTGCTGATGCCTTCTAGTGACAAGGATGCGTTTTGACAGCAAGTAGCTCTATTTGCTGTGTAACTTCCTCAGGGTGCATGCAGAGTGTTCAATGGAACCCATGCTGACATGGAGGCAGTCTTGCTGGCTGTTTGACTGTCCTCCCTTCACTGAAGACAGCAAAGACATGAAGGGAAAAATCTAGCAGCTGCTAATCAGGAAGCTAAATTCCCCTAGCCTCTTAAATATTGGCATATTTAAAGGAAAGGGGAAATATTTATTAAAGGAATTGCTAACAATGATGGTCTATCATTAACATTAGCTGCAGTACCAGTACCCAGGAGTAATTGGTGCTCTCAAATATATGAGTGTGGATGGGAAACTGGTAGCATGGTTATTTAAAAATCATATGCATACAGTGAAATTCACTTTTCTTTTCATAGTTGTGTACTGGTTGTATTAATTAAAAATTCATGTACAAAGCATCCGTATCCAATGTGTTATTTTTGGAGACATGCCCTTTATGTCTGTGATTACTTTCATATGAGGTTATAGAGGTAGGACTCTGATCTGTTGGAGTCATTGTTTATAGTTAATAATACACCGGGAGCCCTCTTTCCATACCTTCTCCTCATGCCCTGCCCAGTAAGAACACGGTAAGAAGATGGTCATTTGAAAGCCAGGAAGACAGATCTTATATACATTATGAAACTTTTGCCTTGACAAGGTGTGGGGAAAGAGGTATTGTATGAGTTGTCCTTATTGGTTCTGTCTTCTTCCTACTGTTTAGGTTTCAGTAAGTTACTGCCTGAATCAGATGGTTTTCCTTTGTGGCATTCCTCAGTGATAGTCAAAGTAGGGAGTGAGCACAGGCTGCAGATCTGTTCACACTGTAGGATTTTCACCTTTGGACCAGTGTAAATGAGGCTTCTATAGCAGATGATCAATGCTTCAACGAAACTGTTGGCATTTTTTTCAGTGTTCATGTTGACTTACCTCACTGTAATGGGATGGGTGTGAGTCTAGGGTGGGTCTACACAGAAATGAAAGACTGACATTGCTCAGAAAAGTATATGCTCTCATCTATGTCCTCCTGGTCCCTGGACTATAGATAAACCTGTGCTCAGAGCAATAGGACTCTGCTAGATCTCAAAGATTCCTGGTGATAATTGATGCCTGCCTGGTAATCTGCTGGGTTAATGTCAGTGGCCATGACATTGAATACAGCAGCACCATAGAGACCTACATCTGCAGCCTGCCTTGTTCAGAGGTCAACACACCTGCCCTGAATATGAAAGGAGGCTGAGCTGCCTACAGTCCATTATACACATGCACAGAGTGGTTAATAATGGCTGTGGCCATGTATTTAGATTTCTATTACTGTGATAAAATACCATAGCCAAAAGCAACTTGGAGAGGAAAGCATTTATTTCAGCTTACAGTTCCTAGTTATGGTGCATCATTGAGGAAGACAAGACAGGCACTCAAGCAGAGCAAGACCTGGAAGCAGGAACTGAAGAAGAGGCTGTAGCAGGAACCTTAAAAGTTCTTATTAATAAAATCAAACCTGAGCCAAGTATTGGGGTGAACACTGGAAGACCAGAGAGACAGAACAAGCCACAGCTAACCTCACCTGGCCAACTTCTCAGTTGATCTTGTTTCCTCAGACTGGAAGCCACTGTGTCCTCATATCCAAATGGCTCTCAGCTGAACTGTGCTGCTCAAAACCTAAAAGCTTAACCAGCCAAATGCTTCTAGTTTCTGATCCTCACACCTTATATACCTTTCTGCTTTCTACCACCACTCCCTGTGATTAAAGGCTCCTTTCTGGGATTAAAGGCGTGAGTCACCAAGCTTGGCTGTATCCTTGAACAGATGGATTTCTGCATCAGGAATGCTAGGGTTAAAGGTGTGATTGCCACAATTTTCTAGCCTTTGTATCTAGTGGCTGTTCTGTCTCTGACCCCAGATAAGTTTATTAGGGTGCACAATATTTTGGAGAACACAATACCACCACAAGAGGCCACAGAGAAATGTTGCTTACTGACTTGGTCAGTCTGTTTTCTTATAAAACCCAGGACCATCAGGCAAGGGGTAGAACCACCCACAGTGGGCTGTGCCCTCCGTATAGGTCATTAAATGCCCAACAGTATTGCCTACAGTCTAATCTTATGGAGGCATTTTCTCGATTGAGGTTCCTTCATCTCTGTTGATTGTAGCTTGTGTCAAGTTGTCAGAAAACTGATCAGAACACGGTGTAACGGAATTCTTGAACTTTCTGTGTAGGATCAACCCAAGCAGATGCTTTAATCCACACTTGCCTGTGCCTTCAGCTCACATGAAGGTATCAGGCCTGGAAGGACTTCCCTGAATGGGCTACCATGAAAACAAGCAGTAGAGTGAAAAAAAAGGCTTCACCACTTTGGGGATTGTGAGGTTATTACAAAATTTGGGGCAGGAAGGGTGTCACATCCACCTAGACATGACCCTCTGATCATTGCAGACACCTAGAACCTTGAACCTTGCTCCTGTAGGTCTGGACACTGTCAGATGGACCACATCAAATGTAGCACAGACCCTGTCCAAAAATAAGTTCCTAGAAAGCACAGGTAGGTCGGCATAAACAACAAGTCTCAGTCCTCCCTGTTTGGAGGATGCCTGACCCCTTGTCATGTGCTCCTTCAAATATGCCGATTTTGAGGCCATAGACTTACACCATCAGCACGGAACCTGTGCTGCTTCCCTGGGAGTGGCACTAACAGGAAGTGACATAGGTATCACCGGCTGACAGTCTCCTCCCCTTACCCATATCCCTCATGGGCATAAGCGCTGCTGACAGTGTTCCTTTGTCATTGTTCCCTACCATTGGGGCCAGTAAACACAGGCTCAATTAGGGGATGGGGGGATGATGGACTTAGAGCTGATGTCCCCAGGGATGAGGGAGGCTGTTAGCAGGCTGAAGAGTAGATACATAAAGGGTCATGGGAATGACCTCAGGAGACAGATGCAGACATCTGAGCGTATCTGTATTATCTTATGAGAGGCTCTAGTGTACCTAAACTCCCAGGAGAGATCCTCCTGCACTAGTGTTTCTGTGGGGATGCCCTGGCATACTTGAACTCCAAGAAAGCACAGCTGGTCTGCCTGAATTCTCAGATGCAAAGCCTCGGTGTGCCCAGTCTCCTAAGTGAGAATCCCTGATGTATTGCACTTCCACATTAGACTCACAGTGCTTCTTCTCTTGCATAAAAATTTTTTTATCCCCTGGTACTTACAGGTGAGTCTCCTACATTCTTCTGCATTTCCAATGAGTCTTTCATTCCTATGCAGGCCCATGCTAGATCCATACCTACCCCCTTTAAGATGAGAAGGATTAACATCCCCATCAATAAAATGTCAACAGTTTCTTTGAAGTGCTCATACTCTGTTAGGGCAGCTTTACCATCCCTCCATGGATTATTCAACCCCTGGGGAGAGGCTAACCCATTCATCCCATTCCCATAATAGAGACTGGTGCACTTGTTTTTTTTTTAATTTTATAATTTGATTTAATTTTACATATCAGCCACGGATTCCCCTGTTCTCCCTCATCCCGCCTCCCCACCCCCCCCAGCCCATCCCCCATTCCCATCTCCTCCAGGGCAAGGACTCCCCTGGGGATTCAGCTCAACCTGGTAGATTCAGTCAGTCCAGGCAGGTCCAGACCCCTCCTCCCAGGCTGAACAAAGTGTCCTTACTGTTGTTAATACACGCTGATCTGAGCATCCCAAATTCACATGCACATCTAGGCATCACACCCTCGTGTACCAGGCCTCTGAAATCAGACTTTCTGTTGCACCTGCATTGAATCTCACTGCCATACCTGCACTGCTCTTGAACTTTCACATGAGACTCTGGTGCACCTTCATGTCTAGGTGATGTGCCCTGGTACACACATGCTTCAAACTGAGTACCCCCTTGTGCTGGTAAACTCTCAGATTAAACAGCGTGTTGCAACTTAACACACAGGAGAGACTTCTCCGGTGCAAATGCAGTTCATTGTGTTATACCTGCTTTCCAGAGACCGAGTCACCTCAGTAGACCTGATGTGTCACACTGTCATGCCTGCTTTCTCACAGGATTCTCACTACAGCTACTTCAGGTCAATCTGAGATGCTTGGGTGTGCAGTCACTTCCAGATGTGACTTCGCATGGCATCTAATCATTGAGTGCGTGGGGCACATGCATTATCAGGTGATGCTCCTGTTGCACCAATACCTCTGTGAGAAACTTCCTGGTGTACTGGCACTCAGAGATGAGAATTAGTGATGCAACTGATTTTACAGTTGAGGGTTCTTGGTCATCTGAAATTCCAAATAACTGTCTCTAATTCACCTGCACTCACAAGTGACTGTCCCTGGTGTACTTCAAACCCATGTGATCATCGATGGTGCATCTGCCCTTCGAGCTGAGCCTCTTTCCTGCACCGGCACTCCCAAGAAAGTCATCCTGGACCACCTAACATGTAATGTCAATCATGGTGCTGCTTCTGCACCTGCAGGTGACACTCCTTGATTTACCTGCATGGCTGATGAGGACAGCTGGCACTTGCACATCCAAGGGCTATTGCCTGATCCTCCTGCACTTCTGGATTACACATCCTGGTGCAGCTTCCCCCTGATGTGAGAGTTGGTGATACACCTGCCCTCCAGGTGAGGCACATTGATGAATACGAATTCATGCAGTGCACAAGCATGCAGTGCCCCTGAGTTCTGCATTTCTGGGTGAGGTTTTTTTTGTGCACTGGGACTCCTAGGTGATCTTACCTGAGTTGAGATAGTTTCACCTGTGCTTCTAGCTGAGTCTCCCTGAAGAACCCAAGCTTCCCAGTTACACTCTGGAAAAGATGACCCACCAGATGAGCAACTGTAATAGATACAAACAGAACATGTCATCATTACTGCCTTTTTAAATTTTAACTATCCCTTAGTGCAACTAAATTACAGCATCGCAGCGTTTTAACTTCATCTATTCCATTTCCCATAGAGACCTTTCCTTGTCTAGATCCAAGTGTCTATTAAATATTCCTACTTCCCAGAGAACTTTTTCCAGAATTTCTTGAAGAGAGGATCTTCTGGTATTCTGGTTTGATTTCTGGTGTTGTGTTGAAACACTGACAAACCCCAGCCTGGGGAGGATGTGGTTATTTCATCTTATACACCTACGTCACAATTCTTCATCAAGGGAGGTGGGGCAGGACTCAAGGCAGGAACGCGGAGGTGGGAAGTAAAGCAGAGAACATGGAGTCATGCTGCTAACCAGCTTGTTGATGGCTTCTCCATTCAGCTACAGATTTTATACAGCTAAGAACCACTGGCGCAGTAATGGGACCATTCCCAGTGGGCTGGATCCTCCACATCGGCAGTTCTCAATCTGTGGGGCATGACCACTTTGGTTCTGGAAAAGCCCTTTCACAGGAGTCACATAGCAGATGTCCTGCATAACAGATATTTACATTACAACTCATAACAGTAGCAAAATTGTAGTTATGAAGTAGCAACAAATATAGTTTATGGTTGGGGTGACCACAGCCTGAGGAACTGTATTATAGAGTCCAGCATTAGGAAGGTTGAGAACCACTGCTCCACATCAATCAGTAATCAACATAATTTCTCACAGATGTGGTTACAGGGCAATCTGACCTGGGCAATCCCACAATTGAGACTCCCTGAAATTACTGTGGACTTGTTAAACTGACAGCTGTAGATAACTAGGACTCCTGGTGTGGGGGACCAGCTCCCACTTTTTCTACCCCAGGGACTCTTGAGAAAGGGATAAGAGCATTGAGTAGGAGGATAGAGGGGAGAGAGACAGATAGAAACACAGGATAGCCTCAGGAGGCCCTGGATTCTTATCCACCAGCCCTTACTGTCTCCTCTAAAGGGCTTTTTATAGGAATGCCAAGGGGTGGAGCAAAGACCTCCCCCTAGCACAGCCAAGTGCAGAACATTCCAATCACCTAGTAACCATGCACACGGTCAAGCAATCCTCTGATGCAGCTCTGCTGAGTAAAGCAAGCTCAGATCTCACTAGAAACCTTTGTGCCCCTCCACATCCTGATAAATAATTCTCCCAACTTTTACTTGAGAAAGACTCTCACTCTCCATATATACATATAGATGCAATCTCTGTATATACTTATAGATACCTGTACATTATGTGTATATATCTTTTTAGCCTGTATAGTGTTTGATGAAAATTCATTGGAAATTCTTATCTTGGAAAAGATTTTAAGCATAATTGAAAGATCATAAACCCTCCAGTTATCACCCTCCTATCAGAATTCATGCCACGTGCCTCTGTAGTGCTCTCTCTGTCTCTGTCTCTCTCTGTCTCTCTGTCTCTGTCTCTGTCTGTCTCTCTCTGTCTCTCTGTATCTGTCTCTCTGTATTTGTCTCTCTCTCTCTCTCTCTCTCAGAGTTGATAATGAAATGTGCTGTACTTTTGTAACCCCTTCCTCATGCATCTGCGGAATATGTTTATCATTATACCCAATGTCCAGGAAGTATGACAGGGCTATTGCACTCATTAACTCATAGCATGTATGGCTGCCTGCACACCCTCAAGCTAGTCAGCATTGTAGCCCAGAGGGAGAAGGAATCCTTAGTCCCACCACTAGCTGAGATACTATTGGCAGATGGTGATGGTTGCTGGGGGAGGCAGAGTCAATTATCTTCAGGGATGTAGTCCCTGGTAAGTCGCCCATGTTCCAGTGCACAGCCCTAGACCCACTGGAATTTGTGTGGCACTGATAGGACTCTGTGGATTGTAACAATTCCCTAAATGTGTGTACACTTGCAGCATCTAGAAGGACACATCAAGCTGAGCTGCTTGTGACTGGGGGGCTGTTCTTGGCTTCTTGTGTTGTGTTTCCTGTAATGCACATACTACAAATAAATGCTTCTTTTAAAAGCTTAAAAAAAGAAATAAAAAAAGAACAGAACATTTGGAGAAGGGTGTTGGCAATGTGGTTGGAAGGGTCTAAGAACAGAAAGGGGTAAATATGCCCAAAATGCAATGTATAAAAGTCTCAAATAATAAAATTTTAAGAACCGTTTCCCTACGGTAGTATATATATATGAGTTGTGCATGGTGTTACATGACTACAATCCCAATCCCAGGTCTCTGAAAACTAGGGCAGGAGGATTCTGTGTTGAATCCATCTTGGGCTACACAATGAAACCCTATCTTGGAAAAAAAACTCCCATCATATGCATACTTTCCTCATAGTTTTTTCCCTTCTGCATTTCCAGAACTCCAATAGGAAAGATGTTGCTCTATGACTTAAGTTAGCCTTCTAAATTCTCACATTTGTACTCCTTTTCTGTTTTACTGTTTTCCTCTTTGCTGCCTGAGATGTAGGCAATTCTCAGCACCATGGAACATCAGGGGTTGTTCTCTGGAGACCCAAGATGGCTGCCACTACATAGGAGAGCTCAGAGGTCTCAAGGCCTTCCCACTTTCTGTATCCCCACTTTGTGTAGCCTCTATTCTCTGCCCCCAAAGAATATAGCTACTTCAGGCTCCCCAGCAAACCTGATAGAGACCAGCCTTCTCCATCTAGTGGTCCTGAAGCTCTTGCAGGCAGATACGGAGGAGAGAGCATGCGTCCCTTCGGGACAATCCCATGCTCCTTGTCATCTGCTGCCTGCAAAGTGCTTCATGTCTTTGTCAGTGACTAACGGCTAGTTTGGGTAGGGGCTGCCATTGTCTGTGACCTCTTGGTAGAAGTCTCAAATTAAGTATGCATTTTCTCTTTCACAAAAGGTTGTGTTCTCTAGGCCTGGCTCTGCTGCCTGTACTTATTTCTTCCAAAATTTTAATTGAAATATAATTACACCACCCCCTCTCCTCTCTCCAACCTCATGTCACCCCTGTTCTCTAAAAATTCATAGCCTCTTACCTGCCGAGTCTTTTAGTGTTGCTTGTACGTATATGTTTTTATGGCTCGCCAGTTGGTGTTGGATAACTGTTCAGGGCGCTCATCCCTGGGGAAGACTAATTATCCCTCTGTTAGCGGTCTTTAATTGCCATCTGCATCTGGTGGTGGGGCTCTGTGAGATTTCCCCCATCCATGTTGGCATGTCAACTGGTGTCGCCGTTCTTCAAGCCTCATTTAAACAGCCATATTTTGTGATGTCATGAGTGTAACTTCCGACATATATAGAAGGCCCAATCTTGCACCAGACTTTCCTGGCCTCTTAATGATACTTCCACCCACTCCCCTACTACCTCTCTGTGCCTAGTGTATTAAGACTGTGTTGTGAATGTATCCATTGAGGCTAGGACCCACAATCAGTTTTTCTCTGCAGGTTGACTATTATGGCTTTCTGTCATGGTCTCTGACTGATGGAAAAAGAAAAATCATTTTTAAATTATGTTAGTTTTTGTGTTCTTTGTTTGGGGTGTGTGTGTGTGTGTGTGTGTGTGTGTGTGTGTGTGTGTGTGTGTTTTGCCTGCACCAAGGTCTGTGTACCCTGTGTATGTGCATACAGTCCCAGCAGATGCCAGAAGAGGGCATCGGATCCCCTGGAACAGGAATTGCAGACAGTTGTTGGCCAATATGTGGGAGCCCAGGAATTGAATCCAGGTCTTCTGGAAGAGCAGCCAGTGCACAGAACTGCGCAGCCATCTCTGTAGCCACTCACCACCTGAAAAGAAGCTATTTTTGGTGTGTGTGGGAGAGTGAGATCAACATGTGTCTCTGGGTATAAGTATTCAGAAAGCAGTGAGGATTTATAGTGGTTTAAGGAAGAGACTGTAGTGTATTCTCCTGTGTGATCTATGGCCTCACTAGATACAGGCTAGGTCTATAGTACCAGGCATGATTTACCTCCTGTTGGTCAGGCCTTAAGTCCAGTTAGAGAGATGTTGCTTCTCCCCAGGATTTTAGTGCCACTGTTGCACATTTAGGAGTAGGCTGCTCATTGTTAGGATTCATAGGCAACAGAGCTGGTGGGACTGTTGAATGCTTTCCTCCCTTGGCTGCTTGCATAGCAGCTTCTGATACCATGTATCAGAAGGCTTTGAAGGTCAGATCTAGCTTGAGCCCTCCCAGCCAAATGTCAAAATGTCTAGTGTCTTCAGCAACATGGACTTATCTTCAAATTCTGGGAGGCAACCAAGGGCAATAGCAGTGGCTTATAATGTTTGGGGTGGTCTCTTGGACTCCTCTGAGTTACGACTCAAAAGGAGGTTTCTCATGCCTGGTACTGTGGATTTATTTTTCAATAGTTTATGGCTCTCGGGGGAGGCATTATCATCCCTATTGGCATCATTTTATTATCTATATTTATTTATATGTATTTTATGTAAATATATAATAATAAGTTCACCATGGATATTTCAAATATCCTTATTGCTATTTATCCTCCCTCTGTAAGCCCACCCCATTTTTCCATTTCCCTCTTCATATCACCTGTATCATGTTAAGCCCCTATGGTCCCTTTATACTTTTATGGTTTCTGTGGTTACTCTAAGATATGTACTCACATCTGAAGATCGAGAGATAAGTGGGAATATGTGGCATTGGTATTTCTAGGTCTGGGTTACCTCACCCAATATATTTTCTAGTTCAAACCATTCGGCTGCACATTTCATGGTTTCCTTTTTCTTTATAACTGAATAGTATTCTGTTGTGTACAAGTACCAAATCATCATCATCTATTATCTGCTGAAGGACATTAAGGATGTTACCACATCTTAACTATTGCAAATCAAGTGGTGATGAACATGGCTCAGCAAATATCTGTGGAGTAGGGTATTGAATCCTTTGGGCACATGCCTACCAAGGAGTGAAATAGCTGGGTCATGGTCACATGGTATATTCACTTTTAGGTTGCTGAGAATTCTTTTTTTTTAATTAAGAATATTTTTCCATTCATTTTACATACCAATCAAAGATCCTCCTGTTCCCTCCTCCTCACCCCCCAGCCTCCCCCTCCCAACCCACCCCCACTCCCCCCCACAAGAAGGTAAGGCCTCCCATGGGGAGGCACATCCAGTAGAGGCAAGTCCAAGCCCCTCCCCCTGCCTCAAGGCTTCGCGAGGTGTCCTATCGTAGGTAGTGGGCTCCAAAAAGCCCACTCATACACCAGGGATGGAGAGGGTGCCTGAACTGAACTGGCTTTACCCAGTGACCAGATCAGTGAATACCCTAACTGTCATCACAGAGCTTTTCTCCAGTGACTGAAAGTTGCTGAGAATTCTTTCTAGTATTCTAGAACCCGCCACCTACCTATCCCTTCATTTGTAAGTTACCCACTAAATAAATCCTCCTTTTAACTACGTGGAGTGGCCTTAGTAATTACACCAATAAGCTAGTGCCTGATCAATGACCGTGGAGACATCAACATTATAGTATCACTAATGACATCAGTAGGAACATTCAGGATCTCCACCTTGGGGAATGTTGAGAGGGCATGACCGAAAGAACTCTACATCTGCCCTTTGGTTCTGTCTTGAGCACTCCCTGTAGCAGAGTACTGTCTGTGTTCCATAGGAGCTGTGCCATTATTGCACACACTCTGTGCATCGTTGAGGGGACAGTCCTCCACACAGATATGCAGAGTAGACCAGTCTTGGGGTAGAATGACCATATGGGAAGAATGACACTTTCCAGCATCTGGAATATATATTTGTCTTCCTAGAGACTGGGTTGGCCTGTTGGATGCATTTAGGGGCAATCTGATTTTCCGTGTTTATCTTCCTGACTCTCGGCTGCTTGTGTGTTCCCATTTTCCTGGCAGTTTCCTTTGACACAAAGTCACACTGCCACCCAAGCTAGCTAGCAATTCTTGGTATCTTGCCTCAGTTTTGAAGTGTTGCTATTACAGGCATGTGTCAGCACATCTCCTCTATCAGATTTGTATCTGGTTCCCAGCTTTGTTATATGTCAGGAATAGCAGCCTTCTTTGTGATATGAACAGTAGACATTCTCTCCTTGCCTATGGACTATCTTGACCTTTTAATTTCCTTTCTGCCACATTCTCAAATTTCTGTGAATGAAAATAAATACACATATCACTGCTTCAACCATTTTCCTTTATGGGCTCTGGTTTTTGTGCCATATATAGAAACCTTTCTGCCTCTTAGGTTAAAAGGAACTGCCTCCATTACAAATTCTTCAAGTCAGTCTTTAGTTTCATTTGCTGTATACAATCTGTAACCTGCTGTGATTTGTTTGGAGATTTGCCAAGAAATTCAGATCCATTTTTCTTTTTCAGAGACCTATGTAGCTTTTCCAGTATATTAGATTTGACCTGCACCCAGGACTCCTGGGAAAACAGGAGAGGTTATGCAATCCCTACCCTGTGTTCTAGAATCAACTCACTGCAAAGACTCCCTTGCGACTTACAGCAGAAAGTTAACCCTTTTCATCTGACACAATACTAGCCTGAGACCCTCCGCCCTCCATAGACTTCCACTTGGATTCCCTGAAGCTGACCTGAAGATCTCCTCCCCACTGAGTCATCAGAAGAAAATGCCTGTGAGCTGAACTCTGAGTCATCTCTCCTTCCAGGCCTTGAGAGGGGGCCCTCTGGAAACATTTCCTGCTTCCATACTGTCCCCAAATCCCTGTTGCTGATCTCCACACACTGTTCCTTTTAACTACCCTCACTCCTGTCTGTCATGGGGAAACTGTCCAAACCTGAGAAGCCCATGGAACTCAGGGTCATATCACAGGCCTAGACCACTGATACCACACGACACACACTGCTGTACCTTCCCACTACAATGACCTTTTTCTGCTACAGCAGTCTCTTCTCACCTTATTAGCTGCCCCTCCAGTAAGCAATCGCCCCTCCCCACTGCAATGATCCCTTCAAATAGTCCTTCCAGATTCCCTCCTGATGTAGTCCAGATGTTTTTGCTTGATAATAGTGCCATTTATTAAAGTCCTTCACTCCCCAGGGTCCCAAGACACCCTCCTTAGTCTGTATACCATTCTCATGTCCCAAGCTTGGTTCTCATATCAGAATCAATGTAATTTATGTCCAGCATGTACCCACAGCAGCAGCACCCTCTGACCTTCTGCAGCAGGGTTTCTAGTGCATTCTTTGTTTCTCCAAACCAGAAGTGCAAGAAACTCGTCCTTAAAACTCCATTGCAAGTGAAATGACAATCATGCTGAAAGTGTGTGCTAATTTGTGGACCATTTGCACTTCATTCCCTTTGGATGTGTTCAGAAGGTAGAATGATGTTTCACTCATTCAAAGCTCTTGACTGTCTCCTTTCAAGAGTTTTTCTCTGTTAAAAGAGTTTTCTAGAAGGCCACTGTTTTGGAGTGAGGTCCTAGGAGATCCCTGGCTGCATCCTGCCTGGCTTTGATGGTCTGTTGCCATCTCCTTCCTCCCTGAAGAGCAAGCCCTAAACTGGAGGGCCTGTGGCAGCTACAGCCGCACTCTGATCAGAAGGCAGGTAAGGGAGGCAGCTGCTGCCCACTTGCTCCCTAACTTTCCCCCAGGAAATTGAGATGCCTCTCCAAGGGAAAGGAGCCAGTGTTGGCTCAATCTCTGGCACATAGGTCTTCAGTAAATGCTGTGAGTTCCTGTTCCTTTGAAATGGGAGTTTCTTTGCTGAGCATTGAGCAGCTTTTGTGACTATTGTCCTGGCAAACTGGGGCAAGCATACAGACGTCCCCTGAGGAACTGTTTGCTGAGACTGGGCCTGCAGATCCTCCGTGACAGCTGTGGGGCTATCTGCAGGGCTGTGGAGGCTCTGGGTCATGGAGACTAAAAGGCTGTGCTCCAGAAGTTCTGCAGAAGTCCGATGACTGGGTGAAATAGAAGCGCTTCCATTGGTTGTGAGCAAGCTCTAGGGAGGTGGCTGGGATATGTGTGTAGCCTGGGCATCTGTGGTTCTTTCCCGGGCCCTTTGCAGACTAAGCCTTCTGTGGCAGAGGTCCTCTCCAGGAAGTTGATGCTCAAATGGGATTCAAACAATCTTCTAGCTCTCATTCTAGAATTTTTAAATCCAAACTTTTAGTGGTTAAGTTTTTTCCTTGACAGTTTCATCCAGGTTTATGGTACATTCTGTTTGCTTTCAATCCCATTGTCTCTTACCCCACTTTGTCCTTACAGGTCTTACAGGTCTCTTCCACACATCCGTGCCCTTTTGTATTGTTTTGGGACAAACCCTCTAATTTTGACCAGGACAGTTTGTGTGGTGGGTATTGGAACTATCCATTAATACCTGGCAGGCTCACTTTTTGGTACACAGCTCAAGCCAATGACTGCCCATTACCAGAATCTTTCAGTTGGCCAAAGTTCACCAGTGAAGGGTAGAGCCTCCATGAGCCCTTCCTCACTCTGTGATTTGCTGTAGCCTGGGCCAGCCTTGTGCAGGGCCAGTGCAGGCAACCACAGCTGCTGGGAGATCATGTTCCAAACGGCTGTGTAATGACCTGAAGATGGTTTCACATCTCTGACATTCTCTCCCCTCCCTCCACAGTGTTCCCTGAGCCTTAGGGCCTGTGCTATAAATGATTTGTGAACCACTTCACAGGAGGAATTACATGCATGGCACTGTAAACCCAGTCTGAAACCCATGGCCAAACACCCATATGCATAACATTTTAAAAATTTAAAACATTTAAAATCACGGGGTAAGGTGAATGGTACCCAATGGCAGCTGGTGGGGCTGGTGCCGGTCTCAGTGCCTCCTTCTCAGAAGACTGGCATATCTTCCCAGTCCTGAAGATGCTCTTAGTTGGTCTGAGTTTCCTTTTGACCAGGTGATCTTTTATCTCAAGTGACTCTCAAACAACTCTGGGAAGCAAATGGAACTTTCAATCCTGGGAAACTACTACTCAATGAGCTTGAATTTCCATCTCAAGGATGCATGGCAACAGAACCATGTTGTGTGTGTGAGTTTTTCTATTTGCCACTTCATCTCTGATGTCTGTGATCAAGAGAGTTGGACCTCCATGTAGGAGGTGTCACGGGAAGTGATCAGGGCACTGAAAGAAGTTGCAGCATATGAATCAGGATGACATGTTTGGACCATGCCAAGAAGAGTCTTCACTGGGGCTCCGGGGGGACACTGCAATTTGCAGAATCTGCCCCACAGGCGAACTCTGAGATTCCTTTCCGGCACTTGCCCTATTCTTCACCCACAGTAACCAGGCGCCATGTACCTGGGCTGTACTTTGGAAGCTGCTTTCTTTGTGGACAAAAGACTCATAAAACAGCTGCTGGTGCCAGGCAGTATGTTCTGTCAAGTCTCTGGCTCACTGGCTACATTGAAGAATGGTCTGTGCATCTCAAGTACACAAACCTAGATTCTCAGGTGTGATCAGGACTCAGAAGTTCAAAATGAGGTCCTAACTCCATGTCTTCAACTTCTTTCTGGTTGGAGGTCTAGGCCAGTAGATCATGTCTGAGGAATGCAAAAATCGGTCTGTGGGAATTGATGGGATTAAGGGATCTCCGGTGGATTTATGCCCAGGGTCAAGCCATACCCTCTGCTCTGCACCCTTGTTTGGGGAGCAGTCTGAGCATTCCTAGGTTATGAGACAGACTTCTCAGCGTCCAGCCTTGCTGCACACCCCCCTCCCCAGCTACCCTCTATCTCCATACAGTCAATCACTTACTTCTGGGCCTCCCATTCTCCATTGCCCTTTCTGGGCAGAAGTCAGGAGCTCTTAGTTCCCTAGATACATGGATCTTGAAGTCCATTTAAATGGGACTCTAGGTCTATCCACCATGGGTATGGTGTGTGAACCACACAGATCTTCCAGAATTATACAAAGCCAAGAGACTCCTAGGATAGAAGTGCCAAGCATCATTGGGTCCAGTCACCACTCCAGACATTGCCTTATTACCATTACTACTGGCACATTTGGGCAGGGAAAGAATGGTCAGGCAGGTCCCTGACATGTCTACAAACTCAATGAGGTGGAGTTCCCCTTGACCTTCTCATACATACAGTGTCTGGAACTCTGTTGCTCAGATGAATTTGGCCCCAGTCTACTTGACTGCTCTTACCTTCCTGTGGGGCTGCAGGCACTCTGACTAGTTCCTGCCTGTCTGGTGACCTCTGGGGTACAGTGTCCAGAAGAGCCTCAGGTTCTAGATGAGGCAGGCATACCAGTTGGATTCATGACATCAGTGTACATGAATTTGTGAGGCCGTGTCATCCAGCCCCATCTTCCCTTTGGAAGCATGGAAAAGGGGTGATTACAGGGTCTGTAGTATCCCAGAGACACCTGGGAAAGGAATGGAATCAGTGGCCTGAAAAGTAGGGGGGTCACCCCACCCAGGAGTGGAGTACCCTGGGAGCCATGTCCAGAAGAGATGCCTCCTTTGAGTTAGGCTAGCCCTGTGATTCTCTCCCAGTTGTCTTTGTCTGAAGGCTCCTTCCTGAGGGCATGAGTGATACTATCCAGCATCTTTGGCTAAGCTCAAGTAATAAGTCTGGCTACAGTGCATTTATTGAATGACTAGTGAGTGAGTGAGTTAATGTGTGAATGGCTGGGTATGGATAAGTAACGGGTGAGTGCCTGGATAGGTAGGTGAGTCCTACAACATCGAAGCTTATAAGGACAGGACACATTTGACTCCTCTGCCCAGCCGTGTCCTGGCAAGTGTCTGAGCATTTGGGGATGCCGTGCTCTCACCCAGTACCAAACCAAGTCCCTGCTGTAGAAGAAGGTCACTGTTCATGGGGAATACAGTCATGATGGTGCTGGGGTGACAGGTAGAACTAGAACCAGTCACCTTTGACCTGTATGGTGTCCTGGGCAGGTTACTTCACCTCCCTGTGCTTCAGCTCTTTGTCTGTAAAGTGGGCTTGTGAGGAAAGTTTCAGTAGGATTTGATAACTGTATGCCGTTTGAAGTTTGGAGGGACAATGCGTGGCATCTTCGCAAGTACACACATGGAGGAATTATTCTGTGCCAGGCACCACTAGTCGCTTCCTGAAATGCCTGAGTTCTCTCAGTCCGTCTGCAAGGCTGTTGCCAGCAGCCTGTCATGTTCTGAGCATGACTTCTGCAGCACTGCCTCCCTCCCTCATTAGCTACAAAGACTCTTCTGAGACCTTGCACTAAAGTGCTGCTTTGGGCCTTTGTACTTGCTGCCTGGCTCAGAACCTTCTTTGTCGAGTCCCTTTGGCTCTACTATTGAAGCGACAAGAGTTGTCCCCTGGAACCACTAGCAACCAGCCAGAATGGCCTGTTCCGACCCTCTACCCCTCGCCATCCCTTGTCTGTATATGGCCTGCCCTTTTTCTCCTTTTGTCTGGGTGTCTCTGTCACTGGATACGCTGCCTGCTCGCAGAGGCTGCAGTCTGCTACTTTAACACTTCCTGCGCGCTAAGGGTACATAATATGGGAGGGATAAAGGGAAAGAAACAAGACTGAAAATGATTTTACTGAGGGATGAACTGGTGAGTGAAGACGGCCAGTCTGGCATTCCAAGGGACAGGAAGCTCCCCGCAGTTCTAGAGCTTGCCTGGGAGGGGGTGACAGGTCTGGGCAGTCAGAAGAGAGGCAGAGTAGGCCCAGGACAGAAATTTAGTGTTCTGGACATTGTCCTGAAGACAAGCAGAGAGCCATGAAGGCCCTATGAAGAGCTATTTTGAGACCATGCCTCCTCAGGATAGGGTGGCTACCTAGGGCACTAGTGTTGGATAGGGGAGAAGCCACGGAGCTGGCTTTAGGAGACTGGTCAGAGCAGAGCCTGCAGCGAAGCATGTACAGGTGGTGAGATACTCACTGGGAGGGGAAGGCCAGTGCACTCTGACCATGCTAGACATATGACGTGAAGTCAGTCTCATTACATTACTCCTCCGGGCAGTCCCTGGGGCCACCACGTCCTAGGCTCATATGCCTCAGGTCTGGCCGTCTCTGCCTCCCTGCAGAAAGCGGAGATCTGATAAGAGAACAAGGAAGAGGGCCTGAGATTCCCTGCTCTGTGTCCCTGTGTGTGAGAGGGCAAGAGAGTCAGAGGGAGATGAATGGGCAACGCAGAGGCTCTCCTCACTAGATAGAATTCCCTGTAGGACTAGTGCACTCACCGACCAAGGAGATGCAGGGGGAGCTTGGGCCCATTTGATTTGGACTGTGGGGGACAAAGAACTCTGCCCTTTCTGGGAGGGGTGTAGTGGTGGTTGGAAAAAAAATGACCCCCAAAGGGAGTGGCACTGTTAGGAGGTGTGGCCTTGTTGGAGGAAGTGTGTCACTACGGGGGCAGGCTTTGAGGACTCTTTCTCAGTTAACTTCCTGTTGCCTGCGAGACATAGCACTCTCAGCTCCAGCACCACGTCTGCCTGCATGCTGTTATGCTCCCCTCCATGAACCTCTGAAACTGTAAGTCATCCCCTCAATTAAATATTTTCTTTGTAAGAGTTGCCGAGGTCATGATGTGTCTTCACAGCAATAAGAATCTCTAACTAATTAGAAGTACTAGCATGCACCTATGTGACCATATCTACTATCAGGGCCCAAGCAGAGTTCAGGGCATAGTATCATGAAGGAACCAGTGTTTGTAGAGTCGGAGGTGCATTTAGGAAACGTCCAGTTAAGCCAAGCTATACCACTGTCCCTGGGTTCTCAGCTCCTAGCATAATACATGGACACAGAGGGCAAGAAAAGATTCAGTTTTTAGTATTTTCTTTGACTGACGAATCCATTTCCTCTATTGTATCCTCTACACTAGAGATCCTCTCTTCCATCTCTTGTATTCTGTTGGTTATGCTTGCATCTGTGTTTCCTGTTCGTTTACTCAGATTTTCTATTTCCAGCATTCCCTCTGTTTGTGTCTTCTTCATTGTTTCTATTTCCCTTTTCAGGTCTTGAACTGTTTCCCTCACCTGTTTAATTGCTTTCTCATGGTTTTCTTTAAGGAATTTATTGCTTCCTTCCAATTTTTATTTCTTTTCCTCTATTTCTTTATAGATGTCTTCCAATTTTTTGTTTGTCTTTTTCTCAATTTCTTTATTGATTTCTTCCACTTTGTTTATCTTTTCCTCAATTTCATTTTTCATTTTTTCTTGAAAGGCCTCTAGCATCTTCATGATGCTATTCTTAAGGTCGCTTTCTTCTGCTTCTTTTACATTGTGATGTTCAGGTCTTGCTGTTGGAGGAGGGCAAGGTTCTGGTGATGCTGTATTGCTCTTTATGTTGTTGTATGTACTTCTGCCTTGAAGTCTGCCCATCTCCTCCTCTAATGGGTATAAGAGGTGCCTGTGTCTGGGCGAGTTGCTGTTGGTCCCTTCTGTGCTTGTTGTGTCTGTGTCTCAGGGGGCCCTTCTGGGTCTAATCTTACCTCTTGGTCTAATTGGAGCAGGCAGATTCTGTGTTTCAGGGAGCTGCTCTTGGGTCAACCCAAGCTAGTTGATTCTGTGAGTCACAGATCCGTTCTTGGTCTTCTTAGGGCTCTTGGTTGTGGTATTGTGTTCCCCGAAATATTGTGCATGCTAATAAACTTATCTGTGGTCAGAGACAGATCAGCCACACTATTAAACATAAAGGATAGGCAGTGGTAGCACACGCCTTTAATCCTAGCATTCCAGAGGCAGAAATCCATCTGTTCAAGGATACAGCCAAACATGGTGACTCACGCCTTTAATCCCAGAAAGCGAGCCTTTAATCCCAGGGAGTGATGGTAGAAGGCAGAAAGGTATATAAGGCGTGAGGACCAGAAACTAGAGGCATTTGGCTGGTTAAGCTTTTAGCTGGTTAAGCTTCAGACTTTGGAGCAGCAGTTCAGCTGAGAGCCATTGGGATGAGGACACAGAAGCTTCCAGTCTGAGGAAACAAGACCAGCTGAGAAGTTGGCCAGATGAGGTTAGCTGTGGCCCATTCTGTCTCTCTGATCTTCCAGTGTTCACCCCAATAACTGGCCTCAGATTTGATTTTATTAATACGAACTTTTAAGATTCCTGCTACACTTGGTCCAGTCAGAGCTGACTGATTCTGTGTTTCAGGAAGCCTCTCTTGGTCCAATGAGGGCTGGCAGATTCCCTGTCTGCTGAGGTTACTCTTGGTCCAATGACAGCCCTTTTTCCAATGAGATCTCTCTCCTCTCTCTCTCTCTCTCTCTCTCTCTCTCTCTCTCTCTCTCTCTCTCTAGGTCCGAAATGAACTGGGGTTGGTTTCCAAGCCTCAGGAAGTGACTGGGGTCTCAGGCATATAGGAATGGGGGCAGGGTGTATAGATTGCAGGGTCTGCTGCTGAGGGGTCTTGGTGAACGGGGAGACTTCCCGCAGGAGCCCTGCCTGCTGGCTGGCAACTGGGGCCAAGTTGGAATCTTTTGACTAAGGAGTAAATAAAGCAAGAAGTCCTACACATGAAATGAGGTGGGGGGAAATACACAGATACATGCAGATGCACAGACATACAGCCAAACACTCTCACAATGACATCCACACAGGCAAACAAATGAACTTCCCTACAGGCATAGAAACACCCCCAAGATAATAAACCAGCCTCCATTCCAACACATTGATAAACAGACACAGTCAGAATCATATACAAACTCTGACACGTGCACACACACACACACACATAACTACACGCATGAAAACGAGCAAGTGAGTTTCATCCAATCTGTCTTTCTACTTCCTCCTGTCTGTCTCTAGCAGGGTGTGCTCTGACAGCTGGCCATCGCAACCCAGGCTTCATCAACTGGTCCCTGTTCATTGTCCACACTGTGTTATGATGGGCAAATGTATGTTTGCCACAGTTTAGGCCTTTGATGGACTCATTATTAAGTATCTCCTTACTCACGAAACACTTATCTTTCATGTCCCAGCCATCCTGCCCACCCATACACTCACTCCTTCCTTAAACCATACACTCACTTACCCATTCATCAAACTATCCACATATCTACCCACTCACCCATCCATCCACACATTAATCCATCTTTCTACCCATTTCCCACTCATCCACATCCAAACGCATATTTATTCCTCCTTCACATTTATCCTTCTGCCAGACCGTCTGTTCTCTTTCTAGGAACTCCCCTGGGATAATACTGTGTTGTGTCTGGAGAAATCCTGCACTCTGCTTGCTTGTCTGTAATTGATGTAAGAGAACGTGGGCAATAGCTAATATCTGCAGCCTCCTCGGGTAAAGCATCCTCTGGAGGTGGTCTACCCACCACCACTGCCTCCACACCAAGAGCTCTGCCTACATATGTGTGTTCTGTGTTAAATGGATTTTGTTGTGTGTCCATCGTACGTATCTGTGTTGTGTTTGTCATATTTGTGTATGAAGTGCATTGTGTGTATGAACACACATGCTATCAATTGTGTTGTGTGTTGTGAGAATGCTATTTGTTGAGTAATGTATACAATATGTGTGCATAGAATGGTGTGTGCTCTGTTTATGATGTATGTGTAGTATCAATATTTTCTATGTCTATATTTAATGGTGTAGCTGTGGGTTGTAATATGGATGTTGAGAGGTATATGTTGTATCTGTGTTGAATAATGTGTGTTGTACTGAGTGTTCTGAGTTGTGTGCCCTCTCTGTGTTCTGAGCCATTTTTGCCAAGATTCCTCCCCTTGGAGTGATATAAACAACATCTAACCCCTCCTCCTACAGTCCCAATGACAAACTAAGGTGTGATTCCATCAAAGTTCACTCTGGGGAACCAAGGAGTTTATTAGTCTCACTTACAGAACAGAGGCTGAGGGGTTACATCCGGGAGCAAGAGTGACTTTAAAGCAGCCACACTGGAAGGTCTACACCCGGTATGCA
Organism: Peromyscus attwateri; assembly: GCA_902168425.1. Lineage (NCBI taxonomy): Eukaryota > Metazoa > Chordata > Mammalia > Rodentia > Cricetidae > Peromyscus > Peromyscus attwateri. The sequence goes on along the minus strand of CABHPP010000240.1, from coordinate 497 downwards.
TGAAGACTCCCCGACATGTCTGTATAATGGAGTCCTCTCCTCTCATCCTTCCCCAGCTATATACTAGGCCTGTCAAGAGATCAAGAGGACACTGAAATTAGGGCAAGATTGCATGCAACTAGTTGGGAGGAGTGGTTGAATACTCAGGTGAGGGTCCCATAACCCTCCCCAACCCCTTCTCCCAAAAAGAGAACATCAATGCTCACGAGGCCAGGCCGTGATCATTTTCGGAGAGCAGTCCCAGCTGGACTCCTGAAGATGGCATCAGATTGTCTGGGAGGATTGTTCAATAGCCATCTTTCCTCCCCTTCCTCTGCTTCTTACCACTACAAGGGAGGCTTCCCTTAGGAAGTGTTTAGGAAAACACCCTGCCTGACACTGTGCAGCGGCAGGATCTGTCTCCTGCCCTCATGATCTCTGTTCAGTGCTTGTCCTTGTCCTTCTGTCCTCATGCAGATAGATCCCTTGATCAAGGTAGCAGTGGGATGAGTAATGCT